>JAKUBT010000088.1:0-24942 GCA_030563305.1 Petasospora maesae
AAGCCAGATTTGGTCAGAAGATTGCACCTCAACAAGAGTGTTGATGCTATCCTCGTGGGACAAATTCGTATAGCACCATGGTGTTGTGAAGTGCTCATATGGAAAGTCAGGCCGGGAATTACCTTGGGATGTTACTCACTAGGGTAAAGTATGCAACGGTGCTCCTTTAGGCGCTGGAAACGAGGGATGGTCCGGAACCGCTTTCCGCTCTTAAAACTACCTTGTAATACAGGATATGTCCACGAATAGCTTCTAGAATATCTCAGGTTTATTGCCTAGCTACTGATCTACTTCACACAGAGTTGTTATCCGTAGAATCGAGTGTGCCGCCGGTGATGTTATTCACTGTACTAGTAGTACGGCCCCACATTGGGTCCACGTCAATCACCGTAATCAACTACTCGCAAGATAAATACGTAATAAGTGCCACCCGAACAAGGTGCGTATATACGAGCTGCTGCCAACTGCCACACGGATCACGGATCAACCCACACGGTTTACCAGATCTTCTGAGCCATCCACCATCCACAGTCCAGCCCTCTTTGATCATGATCCATAGCAGCCACGTAGGGCTACTCGTTGAGTCAAAGGACCCTGAGAGTCACCCCCCCCCTGTGTAGCGCCACTCCGTCGATATACGTGGGAAGCATCTAGAGGGGGTTCGTGACTCCTCGTGCGCGCGGTGTTTCTATTGTTTGGCCCGGGTCTGGGGGCGCGAATGACTGCGCGGTGATCAGGAGACACACGGCTGCGGCGGCAGAAATCGAACGTGTTCACGAGAAAAGGGGGGGGGGGGGGGGGGGGGGTTAGACTATAGGAGAGCAGCAAGTTTAAATTATACCGGCTAAACTGCGGTAAAGAGCCAAGAGTTTCTATGGTGTGCTCTAGATGTGTGTCACGTGTGTGCCAGATCTCTAGTGGGACTGGGTGGGACTGGTGGTGGTGGTGCTGTGAGAGATCCCGGGTCTACCACCAACATCTCTAGCACTTGGAGTTTGACACATTTAGCCACACAGTGACTCCGTGAGTCCTTTAACGGACGTCGAACGTTCTGATACGAACAAGTGTGTAGTACATTCGGTAGAGGCTTGCACAGTTTCCCTGCAGTTTTCCCTGACTCTTGATTCCTGCGTTTATCTGCTGATGGACCCAAACAATGTGTTCTCTATTCATGCACAACATCAGCCCAGCCACACCGCTTGCTGTGTGTGAGCCCCCCTCCTTCCCCCGGCATTGCTTTTTCTCAGCGCCACGGGGCGATAAGACTACAACGACAAATCATCACTGGAGGGGCTCTGAAGTGTCTGGAGAACACTATAGAAGAGCAGCTACTTATGATGTGGGTGAGATACAGCTACATAATGGTGGTACTTTTTGTCAGCTTTCCCAGGCGGGGAGAGGAAGACCCCATCCGTGGCGCCTGCTGTGAGCGTGTGGGTCTAGTTTGACGGGGGGTTGCCCGTTTGTTGTGCAAACCTGCCCATTTCGCTGTGCATCTCTAGCTGCGGCCACACTACTGCCAAGGAGCCGATCTCTCTCTCTCTCTTGACACACTGACAGCCTACAGACAGGGCTCTTTTCTCCTCTTTGGTGGATTGAGTTTTTGGGGTCCTTGTGTCAATATTATAAAAGCCAGGTTGTATCCTCTTCTCTTGGCCTTTGGAACTTGACTCCCCCTCTCTCTCTCTCTTGAGAACTCCATACACACACATACACATACAATATTCACACATACACACGCATAAAATAATGCCTATTGATCCACTCTTCCTTCTACACCATCACCATCCAACACCCACCCACGAGCCACACAGGGAGCACATCTTGCAAAGTGGATTCCCAGATGATCACCCAGCTCTAGAGGGGAAGTCCGCACTCGGAGAGGAGGACGATGACACGCTAGATCTTTCAACTTCCAGTCTTCGTCACTATTTTGCCACACGTATCACCTCATTGTTTGAACTACATATAGAACATGCCTCTGATGTGAACCCAATCCCAGCATTGAAAGAGATGGACTTACACAATTGGAACTTCTTCTTCATGGGTATGCTTGCTTGGTTCTCTGCATCTTTTGACTTCTTCTTAACTTCTGTTTCAGGAACATACATTGCAGAATCCCTCAACGTCACCACTGCGGATATCACATGGGGGTTATCTGCAGTGTTGATGGTTAGATCCGTTGGTGCTGTGATCTTTGGACAATGGACAGATAGAAAGTCAAGAAAATGGCCATACATCGCTGCAGCTGCAATGTTTTTGATCTTACAGATTGCCACTGGATTTTGCAAAACTTATCAACAGTTCCTAGCTGTGAGGGCACTATCTGGTATCGCTATGGGTGGTACATATGCCACTGCCGCTGCTACATCTTTGGATGATGCTCCAGTGAGAGCTAGATCCTTCTTGTCTGGATTGTTCTTCTCTTCATATGCCTGGGGTATGGTGTTTGCCGCCATCTTTTGGAAGGCATTCGCTGTCACTAAGGATACATGGAAGGCATTATTCTGGTTCTCTTCCGGAATTCCATTCATTTTGATCTGTTGGAGATTGCTTACACCTGAGACCACTTATTTCCAGAGCGTGTTAAAGGCTAGAGAGCTTATCAAACAGGATCAGATTGCAGCTGGTACTTTCCACAAGTCAACTTTCAAAGAATCTCTACAAAACATCAGGGCCACTGCAAAGAAGCATTGGATCTTGTTCGTGTATTTGATCTTACTACTCTCTGGATCAAACTTCTTGGCCCATTCATCACAGGATATGTTCCCAACCATGCTCAGAAAGCAACTGATGTACTCTGAAGATGCCGTCACCGTGGCCATTGTCGTCACTAACTTGGGTGGTGTTTTCGGTTCTATCATGAGTGGTGTGATGATGGAGGTTCTTGGTCGTCGTCTCACCATTGTACTTTGTTGTGTTCTTGGAGGTGCAGTCACATATCCGGCATTGATGCTACGAACCAGTTCTGCAGTTCTTGGAGGTGGATTCTTCTTCTTCTTCTCCGTCCTTGGTGTGTGGGGTGTCATCCCAGCACATCTTTCAGAGCTTTCTCCACCAGATGCCCGTGTGTTGGTTTCAGGATTGGCGTACCAATTGGGTAATTTGGCCTCATCCGCCTCGTCCACCATTGAGACCAGATTGGCTTCTAATTGGCCATTGGCGTTCAACGCTGAAGGTGCCGCTACGAAGTTGGACTATGCGAAGACCATTGCATGCTTCACTGGTTCTGTGTTCATCTACACTTTGATCATTACGCTTCTGGGACCAGAGAAGTTCCACAGGGACTTGTCCTCACCGGTGATGAAGAAGTACATGGACAAGGCGGATGAAATGTCCACTGGGTCCTCGTCAGATTTTGAAGATGCAAAGAGGGTAGTTGCAGGGTCAGGAGAGAGCCAATCCACAGAGAACACACAGGTTGGTGTATGAACCACTTGCTTATGATGTTATGCATTTTTGGTATTCAAGAGCTCACGTCCTCACGCTACACGACGAATGAATACGAACCCCCACCTTTTTAATGCTTGATGAACTTGGATGATGTTGCAGGAGCTCTTCTTGACTCCCCGGACTGTAGACTATAGGGGGCAGTATAAGGCCACAAAGGCTTCCCGTAAGGGCATAGCATAAAAAAACAGCATAACCCCATACTTATAGCCCCACCTCCTCAAGATGTCAGTTGATGGTCCCTGTCAAGAGGCCCTGGTTGGTGTTAAAGCTCAGGTTTTCCAACTTTGGGGCGGCGCATCCGGGTATCGGCAACGGGAGAAGCCTACGTCGCTCCCTCGCGCCTGCACAAGAATTTATTTATTAAAACCGTCGGCGATGAGTGAGCACACATATTGCGGAGTGCAATTGCGGAGTGCAGCCGCACATTCTACCAGCACTGTCCAGAGGGAGTCAAGTGAGGGAAATATAAAAAAAAAGACAAAAAAAATCCTCCAGTTGGACCCTCTGTCCGGCACGCTCGTCCGTGTGAAGTATGTGAAGTGTCGGTGCTCTGCCCAGAATCCGGTGGCCTGTTTGGTAGACTTTTTGGCCCATCCTGGGAGAGCTCCCCCAGAAGCCAAATCGTTGTTGCCCACACTCAGCCATCCATGGCTGATCCATGGCTGATCCATGGCTGAGTTGGGGGTGCCAAGATTAATCACCAGAGCCTATTTGGGCGGGGCGCTGACACAATGGACCGGTGGTGGTAGCCATGCTCGTGGGAGGAGTACCCCCTTTGGACGTGTAGTGGAGTGTTGACTCTCGGACCAGCTCGTGTGCTCTTTTTAAGAGTCTGCCCACCTCCATAATAAACAGCTGCTGGGGACAGCAGCGGTTCACCTGATCCAGGGGAGTCAGCACTCCTGACTCATCTAGCACCGGGGCCGGAGCGCTCGTTGGGAACCTGCCCAATGAGAATTTCCGCTGGCTTCCTGGAACCTGGTACTCGGCAGAAGATGTGATCCCTTCCAGAGAAGCACGGCTAGCATGAGCTGAGGAGATGGGGTGTTGTTGGTCGGTCGAACACCGGTGCTTCTGACGCCATTGGTATTTAAAAGCTGGTGCTCCCACCAGCTTCTCTGGCCCAGAGCGCTTCCTCCAGGAGTTTCCCTTACTTTTCTCTCTCTCTCTCTCTCCATACAATCAAACAATCAACAACAATATGTCACAAGAGGACTCACAGAGTATCGACTCCGAGTCCATCATCAACCCAGCTGAGGCTGGTGTGGTCGAAGACGATGCCTCTCCAGATCTCTCTTGGAAGAGCATACACCATTACTTGGCCCAACGTATACCCACCGTGCTCAAGATCCATCCACAAAACACCCCTCTTCTCAATCCAGTCCCAGCTTGTCGTGAAATGACCCTGCGTAATTGGAACTTCTTCTTCATGGGTATGCTCGCTTGGCTCTCTGCTTCTTTTGATTTCTTCCTTACCGCCGTGTCTGGTACGTACATCGCCACATCGCTCAATGTGACCACAGCAGATATCACATGGGGGTTGTCTGCAGTGCTCATGGTCAGATCCGTTGGTGCTGTTATCTTTGGATATTGGACCGATAACTACTCGAGAAAATGGCCATTCATCACCGCTGCCGCCATGTTCCTCGTACTTCAGATCGGTACTGGATTCTGTAACACATACCAGCAGTTCTTGGCTGTGAGAGCTCTTTCTGGTATCGCAATGGGTGGAACTTACGCTACCGCTGCTGCCACATCTTTGGATGATGCTCCAGTGCAATCGAGATCCTTCTTGTCTGGTTTGTTCTTCACCGCATATGCTTGGGGTATGGTCTTTGCCGCCATCTTCTGGAGAGCTTTTGAACATACTCCACATTCATGGAAGGCACTATTCTGGTTCTCTTCATCCATCCCATTCATCTTGATCTGTTGGAGATTGGTCTACCCTGAAACCACCTATTTCACAAGATTACTCAAGGCTAGAGCTCTCATCAAGGAGGATCAAATCAAGGCTGGAACATACGTGGAATACACCAGATGGGAGAAAGTGAAGAATGCATTGGCTATGTGTAAGAAGTACTGGATCTTGTTCATCTATTTGATCTTGCTCATGGCCTTCTCCAACTTCCTTGCACACTCTTCTCAGGATATGTATCCAACCATGTTGAGAAAGCAGTTGATGTACTCCGAGGATGCCGTTGCCGTTGCCATTGCCATCACCAACTTTGGTGGTGTTGTTGGATCGGTGGTCACTGGAACATTGATGGAGGTCCTTGGTCGTCGTCTTTCTCTCGTCATCTGCTGCATCATGGGTGGTTGTGCTTGCTACCCAGCTGTGATGATCCGTACAAGTCCAGCTGTTCTCGGTGGTGGATTCTGGCTCTTCTTCTGTGTTCTTGGAGTGTGGGGTGTGATGCCTGCACATCTCTCAGAACTCTCTCCACCGGATGCTCGTGTCTTGGTCTCAGGTTTGGCTTACCAGTTGGGTAACTTGGCTGCATCTGCATCTTCTACCATTGAGACAAGATTGGCTTCTAACTGGCCATTGGAGTTCAACGATGAAGGTGTGGCCATCAAGTTGGACTATGCCAAAACCATTGCGGTGTTCACTGGAGCTGTGTTCGTGTATGGACTCGTCATCACACTACTTGGACCAGAGAAGTTCCACAGAAACTTGTCATCACCAGTGATGAACCAATACATTGGTAAGGTTGTGGAGTTGGAGAAACGTGGAGTTGACAGTGAGACCGATCTTGACTCTTCAGCCAACGAGTACGTCAAGTCCACATCAGATTAGATTTAAAGACGCACTTTACACACGTGCAATGATACATACTATACAGGGTACCCATCAATTGGGTATCGATGCTTAACGAAATTTGGTTTATGATTATGAATGCAAAAAGTTTATGAGATTTTATACTACTACTACACCTCTTGTTCTCCTTGTAGCTACCATCAGCATATGCATGTGTAACATGTTGAACCCCCCATTTCAAAGATGTCCTTTCCCTCTATGGTATGGCTGAAGCATAACTACCTACATGTCGGAGTTCATCGTTTTGGGGATATCCTAAACGCAACAGCATGCTAACATACCGTGACTTCCTTTGAACGCATAGCGGCATAGGGGTCCTGACCAGAAACCATCAGATTTCTCGATCAGGCTGGGCAAACCGAAATCATCTGGTTCAAAATGAGCCCTAATAGATAAACCAAGAACCCACTTTCTAGAATCAACGGTCCAACACGGCCTCACTCGAGGGTCTGGGCTTGAAGCTATGGGGTCAATGAAGCTTTGGTGGGCTGGCACACATTGAACGGATCGGATGTGACATGTTGTGTTCCCCTCCCGTGGTGGGAGGCATTTCTGTCGATTCTAGCCAGATGAGGCATCGATGTATGAATACTGGTGGATTACATGTTCAAGACTCCCGACTCCACCATGTTCAGCCGTGAGGTAGGGGATGCGTGGGGTACCATATTACTTGTGCGGAACTGCGGAGTTTGGAGCAAGGTCATAATACGTGTCCCCCCAGCGGGTGTTATAGCAACGTGCAGGAATCCAGAACCATCGCCAACTGTCACCTGTGTATCAGCTGTCATCTATACGCCCTTGGTGCCTCGTAGAAACTGCCTCGTAGAAACCCGGGCTGGCACCGCTGGCACCGCTGGGACCTCATTATATAGCGCGCGCACACGCACGTGACCCGCCTGTACCCCGGACCGCGACAGACTCCGCCAGACTCCACCGCCAGAAGCAGACCTGGACAACACAAATGGCTGTGCCAGGAGGGACCCCCGCCCCCCGGGGTGGCTAGCAGACCATCAGCCACCCACACAGCGATTCCTGCTGGGGAGTGTATGGCCACAAAACACACCCACCAACCACACAACAGAACCACACAGAAGCACGCTCCTTGTCGGTGGCACGAGCTGTCCTCTCTTCTCTGCCCATTTTGCTGTAGGGGGCAGCTGCTGTTATTTCTTTCTTCCCGGACCCCTCCACCGCTGCCCACCGAGTTTCTTTTTTTCCTCCGCAGGTGAACCCCATCCCCCGGACGCTCTTCCGCTGCCACTTTGGGGTCTCTTCAGGGTGTCTGTTTGCTGTATAAACCACCTGGATGTGTAGATGCTGGTCGAAAGGATCCTATGTAGAAATCTGGTGCTTTTACCCCCCACTTTTTGCGCAGGTTATGAGGCTCGCTCTGACCACGCTGGAGGGCCCTTTCCCCCCTCCCAAAGGGTCCCCCGGGAAGGGCGATGCCGGGTCCCGATGTACTACAGTCCAGCCAAGGAGACAAGCAGAGCACAAGGAGCAAAGAGCCCATGAATTGTGGCTATAAACTGCCATCTCTAGCAATGGAAGAGATGTCAAAAGTAGATACTCGAAAAGCCCAGGTATTGGTGCATTTCCCTGTCTTTTCCCCTTCAAATTGTACCCAATATAGCCCGCCAAAATGGCACATCGCAAGCCGGCTATCTCGATCAACGGTGATCTAGGATCTAACGGGAAGGGCCCAGCTTCTCCCTGCGTCGAGTTACGTGATATGAAAACCAGCAAAAACCCACGAAGCGGAGCCCAATTGCCGAAACCGCCTAAACGTGCAAAAGGGTCACCACCAAGAGGCTGAACCACCCCATCCTATGCCCGTGTCGCACTGACTGTGCAGTGCCCTCTAGAGCTCCCATCTAGCCTATGTGCTCCCGGTGCCCCGTGGGAGGCGTATAAATACCCTCCAGGGAGCCGCTGGTTGGTGTCTCCCCCTCTTCCAATGTGCATCTCTTCTTCTCCATCAATCATTCACACATACACACACATACACATACAAACACTCACAGATGTCTGACAAAGACCAGGAGTTCCTCAACCCTTCTGACGGTATCGTCGAAGAGGACGAATCCCCAGACCTCTCATGGCCATCCATCAAACACTACGCATTGACACGTTTCACATCGCTAGGTGAGATCCATCTCACAACGCTACAGGACATCAACCCAATTCCAGCACTAAGAGAGATGACATGGTATAACTGGAACATGTTCTTCATCGGTATGCTCGCTTGGCTCTCTGCCTCTTTTGACTTCTTCCTTACCGCCGTGTCCGGTACATACATTGCTGACTCTTTGAACGTCACAACGGCGGATATCACATGGGGTCTTTCAGCTGTGCTTATGGTCAGATCCGCTGGTGCTGTTATCTTTGGTCTCTGGACAGATAACTATTCAAGAAAATGGCCATACATCGCTACAGCTGCAATGTTCATGGCTTTGCAAATTGGTACAGGTTTCTGTAATACCTATGAACAATTCATGGCAGTGAGAGCACTCTCTGGTATTGCTATGGGTGGTACTTATGCCACTGCTGCTGCTACTTCATTGGATGATGCTCCAACAAAGGCAAGATCCTTCTTGTCTGGTTTGTTTTTCACCGCTTATGCCTTTGGTTTGATCTTTGCGGCTATTTTCTGGGAGGCATTCAGAAACACCAAACAGACATGGAAGTCATTGTTCTGGTTCTCTTCTGGTATCCCATTTGTTTTGATCTGTTGGAGATTGCTCTTGCCTGAAACCAAATATTTCACACGTGTTTTGAAGGCTAAGCAGTTGATCAAGGAGGATCAGATTGCCGCTGGAACCTATGTGAAACCAACTTTCAAGACAAAGATGCACAACACAAGAGATCTTTGTAAGAAGTACTGGGTCTTGTTCGTCTACTTGGTTTTATTGCTTGCTGGTTCTAACTATTTGACACATGCCTCTCAGGATATGTTGCCAACCATGTTGAGAAAGCAGTTCATGTTCTCGGAAGATAAGATCACAGTTGCCATCGTGGTTTCCAACTTGGGTGGTGTCGTTGGTTCAGTTGTCATTGGTATGCTCATGGAAGTCACTGGACGTCGTTTGGCCTTGATCATTTGTTGTGTTGCAGGTGGTTGCTTTGTCTACCCTGCATTCATGCTTAAGACTGATCAATCTGTCCTTGGTGCCGGTTTCATGTTGTTCTTCAACGTGTTGGGTGTGTGGGGTGTCATTCCTGCACATTTGGCTGAGTTGTCTCCACCAGATGCAAGAGCATTGGTTTCCGGTTTGGCTTATCAATTGGGTAACTTGGCCTCTTCAGCTTCTTCTACCATTGAGACAAGGTTGGCTAAGAACTGGCCATTGGAGTTCAACGATGAAGGTGTGGCCACGAAGTTGGATTACGCAAAGACTATGGCTTGTTTCACTGGTGCTGTCTTCATTTACACATTGGTTGTTTCCTTCATTGGTCCGGAAAAATTCCACAGAGATTTGTCCTCTCCAGTGATGAAGAAGTACATTACCAAAGTCATTGAAAGTGAGCACGATCCAGAGAGTCATGGTGCTTCATCGAGTGTCTCTGCTAAATTGGAGTCCGATGAGGAGCATGCTGGAGAGTTGTTGTCAGCTTGATTGCTGTTCTTCAGTTTCAAAAAGTCTGCATTTTTCAACGGTTCATAAAGGATTTTAGGGTCGCATATATATAACTTCTAACGATACATGATACACACGAGATATTTTAACGGTTCAACATCAACAGCAAGTAGTGATAACGATCCAGATCTCGTAGGAGTACATCAGATCTCGTATGGTAGAAACAGCTACTACCAGCAGCATTGATCGACCTAGAGGCTAGCACCGTACTTAGAACAAGTACTACGTAAGTCATCACATGCAACCAATCTAAACAAGTTCTTTTGTAAATTTTTGTAATCCCATAAGTCATTCAAATAGCCTTCAAGTCCTTCAACTTGGAGACAAGCTCATCAACACTTCCAACCTTAACACCGGCCTCACGAACAGGTGGCTCCTCAACCTTCAAGACCTCAAGTCTCTTTGTAACATCAACATCAAAGTCCTTCAATTTGAGCTTCTCCAATGGCTTCTTCTTAGCCTTCATCATGTTTGGCAGCGTTGTGTAACGTGGCTCGTTCAATCTCAAGTCTGTTGTGATGATCAATGGTAATTTGGAAGTGACGGTCTCTTCACCACCATCAATCTCTCTGGTCACTGTGACCTCATCGCCTTTAACTTCAACCTTGGCGGCATTGGTGGCCTGTGGCCAATTGAGCAAACCGGCAAGCATCTGTCCTGTGTTGTTAGAATCATCATCAATAGCCTGTTTACCCAAGATGATGAGGTTTGATTGGTTCTTCTCTGCAATTTGCTTGAGGATCTTTGCCACACTCAAAGGCTCAATCTCCTCTTCACCAACATCAACGAGTGTAGAACTGTCGGCACCTTTAGCCATGGACTGACGCAAGATGTCTTGTGATTTGGTAGGACCCACTGAGACAACGTGGATCTTGTCCACCAGGGACTTGTTTGCCTCACGGATACGAACAGCTTCCTCCACTGCGATATCACAGAATGGGTTAATGCTGAACTTGACACCTGTTTTGTCGATGCCCGTGCCGGTCTTGTTGATTCTTGGCTTGATGGCGAAGTCAATAACTCGCTTCACTGGTACGAGGATGTTCAGCTTGGACATTATTCACTGTGTCTATCTGGGCGGCCCCCCTTGTGGTGCTGAGTGGGAGTGAACAAGGACGAGAAAGAGGGTCTACTTGACAAAGAGGGTGTCGATTCCGGGTTATTTCTTGGGCAATTTTCAGCGCTGCCCCGTGACCGGGGAAAAGCTGGGACTCGGCCGTACCCGGGCAAAAATGGCAGTCACGTGACTTGGCCATCGCTTAAAGGTTATAGCGGCTATTTGGTCTACTACTTAGTCGGTTCCAGGATTGTGTCATACATTTAAGTTCATAAGGTTGTTGTTGTAGGGAATGAATAAATAGAATAAATAAGTTTGAGGTATCCGCAAAGAGAGCACTCAGATTGTTGTCTTGGACAGAGACTCATACGGTGGAAGCGTTAACCCCCACTGCTCCTCACCAGCTCTTGTCTCGTAGTATTTCTTCAGATCGATACCGTGGTATTCATGTGTGAAGAAAGAGAACCATGGGAAGAAGAACAATGCGTGCTGAGAGTTCTTGGAGTTTCTCATGGCAACCTCTTGCAAATCTGGAGACATGCTTGGACGATAACCGAATGGTGGCTTCCCTTCACTCAAGTTCTTCTTGACCATAAATCTATCTTTGGCCACCTCTCTAGAGTTCTCAATGTGTCCCCAGAATCTCTTGGAGGATCTGTTGTATACCAAGATGAATCCACCAACGGCGCCGATGAGACCACATACTCTCAACGCAGAGTTTGGAGGTCTAATGTACTGACGACCGTTCACCGGGTCCATCATCTCGAAAAGAGTGAATGCAGCGGGGAAGCCCACGGTAGAGGCGGCCCATGTAGCATAGTCTGATGGTCTGAAGAAGGATACAACACGTCTGAATTGAGGGTCAGAGTCGATGACCTGTGTTGGTGGGCGTTAGTATTGTTCCTGTTGGTGGTTGGTTGAAACTGTGGGGGAAGGGAGCGAGGGCCCCCCGCTTTGAGCAAGTAGCTGTTCCCAATAGTTGTGTGAAGAGGCATACCTCGAATGGTGCAACTGTTGCGACGTGCATTGGAGTGTCTTCGATGGAGGAGAGCATCTTGACACTTTGACAGGGTTTTTCTTTTGCAGGGGGGAGACGTGTGTGCTTTATAGCTGGCCGCCAGAGAGGATCACTCCACAAATCGGCCTCTGCTGAAGTTGTGTGGAGGAGCGGCCGGGCCACCAGCTGGTCCATTTGACAGCATGCTGAGATGTACGCGTGTGCCATGGTTAAGGTGTGCCGAGATATACGCTGGGCCCACGGAGGCGCGCTTCGAGCTTCCGCGTATCTCCACTCAGGCCGAGGACCAGGTGCACTTTGGTGTTCAAGGTGACAGGCGACTATTGCTGAATAATGCTAGAGGTGTCAGAATGCTACTATCCTGAGTAAAAGTGTTAGTCACTTGCCTAAATGATAGACAGACATGGTTTCCAGAAGGTTCTGCCATACATTTCTGCGGATTACTCAGGCCTGGATAGACGCCACAGATGACAAGTATTGATCGCGCCCCCGTTGGATTAGTAACGTCAGCAAGCACCTGCGAACTCATATAAAAACCCGTCGGCGCGTCCTTTTATCTCACCCAGATCCCCTTCTCGCTACAACAATACACAAACACAACACACAACACACACACAAAACAATGGTTGCCCAACTCACATCTGCTGACGAATTCGCCAAGGCCATCTCTGCCTCCAACCTCGTCGTTGTCGACTACTTCGCCACCTGGTGCGGTCCTTGTAAGATGATCGCTCCATTGCTCGAGAAGTTCTCCCAGTTGCACACGGAGGCCACTTTCTACAAGCTCGACGTTGACGAGGTTGCCGACGTTGCCCAGGATCAGGAGGTCTCCGCCATGCCAACCATCATCTTCTACAAGGATGGTAAGGTTGTTGACAAGGTTATCGGTGCCAACCCAAACGCCATCAAGGCCAAGATCACCGCCAACTTGTAAGTTGCCTGAGGTGATTGGGGAGTTTATCTCCATGGGATATTAAGGTATTGCATAGACGCGTGTCTCCTTTGAACGAGACGGTGATGTACTCTCTGTCTGGTTTTTTATTACGAATTCATTCTGTACATTTTGTTATTTCTTTTGAGCTTTGATCCGTAGAATCGTGTTCCTGTTTCACGTCTTAGTAATGACCCCTGGCCGTAGCTTTTATGGGGGGCGTAGAAGACCTTCGGTACCTAGATAGGTGATCCAAACAATAGCCAGCAGTCATGTGCCACTTATCTGGCACGTATGACGTTGTGATTGCGCTCCCCGTGTGCGCCGTATTGTTGATCTGGTGCAACTGCTAGGCGTCAACGGTCCCTCAACGGTTCCTCAACGGTCTCAACGGCCGCGACTAGAGCTTCTTTCCTAAGGCTAGAAACAATTTTGATGGCGCTAGTGAAGGAAGGTGCAGTCTTATCTAACTACTCACCAAAGACAGCGCTCAACACCCTCTTCTCATCATAATGTCATACAAACAGCCGTCAAATAAGGTGTCAAAACCACGTCAGGTCAACGCCAAGTCCTCAGACCGTCGTCTTGCCTCTGGACAACGAGCAGAAGCGTACCTTCTCAGTGAACAGGCCAAACGTGCACAGTCAAAACTCTCCGCAGATGTCATTGCATCCACACGATCACCCTCAGCGTCTCCAGGACCTACTTCCAAATCAAATGACGACTGGGATCCCAAGCACTTTCGTCTGTTTGTGGGGAACTTGGGAAGTGATGCCAACGATGCAGTGGTGCTCAAGGCCTTCAGCGCTTATGCCAGCGTGACTAAAGTACATGTCCCAATGGATCCTAAGAAAGGCGAGAACAAAGGGTATGGATTTGTGGCCTTCTCTGATCCAAATGATTACTTGAAGGCGTTCAAAGAGGTGAATGGGAAGTATATTGGACATCATCCATGTACTTTGAAGAAGGCTAATGATCTCAAGAAAGGTGGGAACAACAGTGGTGGCCACAAGGGCAAAAGACGCTGATACCAGTAAAAACGAGATGGGAGGTGATAATAATGTACTCTAGGTACCTAAAATAATGACTTTAATGACATAAATAGCATTCCTTTATAAAATTCGTAGTACATAGAAACCTACGATCTCAGCGATGTACGCGAACAGCTCAGGCTCAGCTGGTAGGAAGAAGAAAAAAGACGATGGCCAGCTACAAGACCACCCCACCGATCAACACTTTCTTTCAATCACTACACCAACACCACCAACACCACCACCACCAGTATGAGTCTACTGCTCCAAACGAGGGTTATCCCACGATCACTAGGGCTCATACGTCCTTCACAGAACTTTCTAACACGAGTGGCCTTCCCCCGTTTTAACTCCAATCTCACATCGAAGAACAACCCAACACAACTATCCAATGCCTCTCCAACCCCACCAAAGCCAACGCTCCCAGAATCACTACGGAAGACGATCCCAGGAGAAACGGAACAACTCAACACATTCAGTTCACGACTTCCAACCTTCCCCCTGCGTAACAGATCCACTTTGCTACCTAAGCCTGGTGTCCCCACTGCGGCTACAACCCCTCTACGTACCATGATGGAGATCTTGGAGAAGAAGCGTGCACCTGAACTCATCTATGAAGCGGAACCACATCAGATCTACTTTGTCGTGTGTGGTGCACTTGCTGTTATCTTTGCCATTTATGGTCTCACGTTCTTAGACTGGGGGTTCCGTGCCGTTTGGGAGTTGTATCAAGAAGAGCACGATTTGACTATGCTTGCGGGGAGATTTGGTATGTGTGTTGGTATCACTGGTGTTGCCGTTGGTGTGCTCTATGCTGCATTGAATTTCCCAACGAGACTCGTGAGACGTATCTGGTTGGTTCCAGGAGAGAAAAAGGGACAGAAGTTTGTTCAATTCACCACACATCCATTGTTGCCTGGAAGAGCCACACCGGTGCATACTATCCCATTGGAGGATATCACGAGAAGCCATAGGGCTAAGGTGTTTACTAGAAATGGTATCTATGGAACACACGACCGTGCTACGTTCTTCTTCTTGTTGAAGGAGGCTGATAAGAAGTTTGGATATTGGATCGTGGATAGAAATGGTTGGTTCTGGGGTGATGGTCGTGTGTTTGACATCCTTTTCGGTAAGGAGTCAATTGAAGAGGCACAGAAGGGCTTATCATACGATGAGAAGTTGAAAGAGGTGAGTGAGAGATTGAAGGAGGATAGAGAGAAGTTGAAGTCTGAGCAGGGTCCTCTATGGCAGTTGAAGACTACGAAGAAGATGTTTGGAAAGGATGTTAAAAGAGTGGCCAGCATCGTGGCCAAGAAGGGCGGCAAGGGACTCCCAAAGGAGTGAAGTACACTCAAGATGTAAATATGGATACCTTGACCTTGTATATACTTCTTGGATATATCCACGTTGATTATTTATCATTCACCCTCCAGTAGTTAGCTTGCGTAGGTGCGGCGGATATCTATCAGCTGATCATCAAAGATCTCTCTGCTAGATTGCTATGAAGATCTACAAATTCCAAGTTTTTACCGATATAACTTAAATTTTCGTATTCATAATGGTAAAAAGGGTAGGCGTGAAAAAGATACACCTCCCAAACATATCATGTAAAGTCATTATCACCAAACCAGTGTTCAATATGTGTTCCATCGAATGAGATGGAAACCCCCCAGTAAGTAAAAAAGCAAGATGCAGAAAAGTGAAGAATGAAACAACTCATAAGAAATGAGAAAACATGTCGAAATCAACATGTATGAGTCGTAATCAAATCTCCCCTATTAAATAAGTAGACGATCATCCATCCCCCCAAGAAGGGGTGAAGATCAAAAATCATGTCCATGCAAGAGACAAAAGAGAAACAGTGCAACAACCAAGTAAAAACCCAAAAACAAGTCCGAACAGATGGAATCATTGTACGTAGATGCAAAGTGAAAAACATCAAAGTATCAAGGAACAATAAAAGAAAAGAGGAAACCAAAGAAGAAATTTTTTTTTAGTTCCAACTCCCAATCACAATGGCCAATGGAAAACGTGAGCTCGTTGTATCAGAAGTCGAAACCATCTTAGAAATCAATGAAGTTAACTTCTTACAAAAGGAAGTACAACAAAGACCCAAGAGCAACAGTGACACCGGCTCTAACGTTAGCAGCGGCACCCTCGAAAGTGGAGAGCTCACCAGTGGTAGAACCTGGAGCGACACCAGTGGTTGGGACAGCCTCAGTAGCTGGGGTGGTGGCGGTAGCACCTGGAGCAACTGGAGCAACTGGGGTAGAGGTAACAACCTCAGAGCACTCCTCACCGGAACAAGAAGTAACGGTAACAACCTCGTAAGAAGTAGCGGTGACATCCTCAGAAGCTGGGGCACCTGGAGCTGGAGCGGTGGTCTCACCTGGAGCAGCGGTGGTGGTGGACTCCTCAGCTGGAGCACCTGGAGCAACTGGAGCAGTGGTCTCGGTAGAACCTGGAGCAACTGGGGCAGTGGTCTTAGAAGCTGGAGCACCTGGAGCAACTGGAGCAGTGGTAGACTCCTCAGATGGGGCACCTGGAGCGGTAGAGGTCAATGGGCAGTAAGTGGTGTAGACGGTCTCGACACCAGCCTCAGTGGTGGTGACAACGGTAACACCGGTGGTGACTGGGACCTCCTTACAAGCATCGTCGTGACAAGAGGTGATGGTGACAACGGTGGTAGACTCATCCTCAACGGTGGTGGTGGACTCAGTACCAGCGGTCAATGGGCAGTAGGTGGTGTACTCAGTAACGACACCAGCCTCAGTGGTGGTGATGACGGTGACACCGGTGGTAACTGGAACCTCAGAGCAGGCATCGTCGGAACAAGAAGTGATGGTAACGACGGTGGTGGACTCAGCGTCCTCAGTGGCGGTAGAGGTAGCGTCAGTCAATGGGCAGTAAGTGGTGTACTCAGTGACAACACCAGACTCGGTGGTGGTAACAACGGTGACACCAGTGGTGACAGCGGTGGTGTCACAAGCGTCATCGGAACAAGAAGTGATGGTGACGACGGTGGTGGACTGGTCATCCTCAGTGGCGGTAGAGGTGATAACGGCACCAGAAGTGACACCGGAAGAAGCACCAGAAGCACCAGAAGAAGAGGAGGAAGCATCCTGGTCAATGACGGAGGACAAGTCGTAAGTGGTAGTAGCTCTCTTGATCAACTTCTTTCCGTCTGGAGTGGTGATGGAGAGGGAAGCATCGTTGGAGTATGGAGCACCACCAGTAGCGGTAGAGAAGACGGAGAAGATCAACTCAGAGTCGGAAGCAATGGCCTCGGTGTAAGAAGCAGAGTAAGAAGCGTCCTCGTACTCACCAGAGCCGACAACGGAACCGTCAACGAGGACCTCAACGTCGGAGAAGACGTAGGCGGTACCTGGGTTGGAACCAACAACCTCAACGTCGGTCCATGGGCCAAGAGAACCTGGAACGACAACGTCCCAGTGTGGCTGACCGTCCTGGAGGTAACCGGTGATGTATGGGGTTTCGACAGCTGTGGAGGAGGAGGTCTGGGAGATGATGAAGTCCTCAGAAGAAGAGGAGGCCTCAGTGGACTCGGATGGGATGGAGAAGATGGAGGAGTTGGAGTACTGAGCGGAGGCAACAGCCACCAATGTAGCGGCGACAGCGGTCTTGGTGAACAACATAGTGAAGCGAGGGGATGTGTGCACAAAAACTCGTGGTGAGGGAGAAAGAAGTTATCAAAGTGGGTGGCGGAAGAAGAGCGGGTGGCTGCCCTTGTGGCTATATATATATATACGTACGGGCCCGGATCAAGAAGTTCCAAGAAGAGAGAAAGGCCCCCCCCTCCGCGAGAACATCGGCGCTGCGGGCTGTGCGCAATGAGGTGCATGACAATGCAGAACAATGCAGACAAAGGCGGCTGGTGCATTGCCAATCCGGGTTCCAGAGGTCGCTGCGAGGCACGCCTGTTCCCCGATCTGGCGGTGGGTGTGTCCCGTACCGTCCAGACTGTCGCGACTGTTGACGGCTCTCCGGATCGGGAAGGTGGGTGTGTCCCGGTATCAGGGGTGTTGCGCGAACTCCGGCCAGCGCGTCCCTTCCAACTCCTTCCAGCCACCGCGTGTTCTGCCCGCGCAACCAGCCATTTTGGCGAGTCTGGGAGGGGGGAAGTGGGCCAGTGGCTGGCAACAATGCTCTATACTGTTTTTTCATTGGCTACGTGCTAATTGCTCGAGAGCACTTAATGGCCTGATAATTGTGCTGTGCTGGATCAATCACTAGAGATCTCGCTGTGTAGCTAAATTAAGCCGAATTGGGTGCACCGCCCATCCCGCACCCGGTACGAGCAGCGGACGCTCACGCTTAGCACGCGCTCATGTGCCAGCAGGCGGGGGCAGATCATCATCATCGCACCCGCCTCCTGGCCTCATCTTTTGGCTCGCCAGAGAAAGTTGTAGCTTCCATTCCATCCAACTTGGCAAGTACGGGCACAGCAAGTTTAGCCCTAAAGCAAAGTTGCTCGGGGCCTACCACTTGGCACCATGGCACCCTCCACTTCAGCATTGTCAGCTTCGGCATCATCGCTGGCTATTGTGTGATGGAGAGAGAGAGAGAGAGAGAGATCCCCCTTCCCTTTTTGTGGTAGCTTCGAGGAATTGGGTCAGCTCTCAATGCTCGTGCTCATCAAGTGACGAAAGCGAGCTGTCCCTCCATGACGTGAAAGTAGAACACCAGAAAGCCCCGTGCCTGGGCCCAAGTTTCAGAGGGACGCGCCTCCATCCAACTTCCTACAAAACTTCCCGTTGTCGTGGAGACAACCCCCTCGCAGCTCGTCATCGCGCAACTTCCCGTAACGGAGCTCGCAAAGACGGTTGAGGGCAGAAGAGGGTCCCCTTTCTACAGAGGATCACAGGCACACAACACGCACCGGTGATCCCAACCGTCAACGATCCAACGGATTCTGGGCCCTGGGGGACACCCACTTGGGAAACACAGAGCGTATGGTTTGGGAATGCTGATGCTCTTTATTTTCACGAGAGAGATGGCCCAGATCGATCGACAGATCTAACGTTTTTAAAAGATAAACAGTGTATACAATCTATGGTGTGCAAACGAAGCATCCACGTGACCCGCCTTTGTGTGCTTTGAAAGGCTGAAGAAGCACCGACGGAAGCGAACGGTGGGCCGAAGGGAGGTGCGAGTTTATGGCCTATGCCTGCCGTGCTACTCCGAACTTCTATCAGGGCAGCCTTCCAGTTCTCCTTTTGGACGTGTGATTTCCCTTCATCTGCCTATGCTTGCCTATTCGTGCCTCGACCTGCTGTCCCTCCGTGTATACCCAAATTCCAACATTCCATCCCATCGACTCATCCATGGAAAACCATATACGACAGACAGAGAAAATTCCCCTCCCCCCAAGGAGGTGTTCCAACTTCCCCTTCGCTGTCAGAAGTTCGAAACTTCGAGCTTCCCGGTGGAACCCCTTGGTGGTAGACCTACCTCGCTCGTTGGCGGAATGGAAGAGCTTTCTGGCTGCACTCCGAGGATGCGTCATCGATCTCACAAACTCAGCCACCACCTGTTAACGGCAACGTGCATCTCAACTCTCCAACTCTCCAGGTTCACCTAGCTATGGACTTTAGCACTTTAGAACTCTATAGCAAAGACTGTTGGATACAGGGCAACCACACTCTGTTTACGGACTGTCGCTGTATACACGTCACAGAGTTTTCTTTGTTGGTGTGGGAATGGATCGACGTCACAGAGGTGACACAACAGCTCGAATTGGAAGTGGTAGGCTACGGATCTAGCGCTCGAGCCGGTGTAGCACAACAGCAACGACAACGCTATCCAGACATCAGAGGGGTCATCTGTGGAGACTATGGCATTCATCGTGATGATGATGTACACGATACGATTTTTGACATTTTAATAGCTCGAGGTACGCAATCATGATGAATTGAACGTCATGTATCCGATCCTCGAGTGCCAGGACCGTTTCATGGATCATGTCATGATTCACCTGTCATGAAAATCTGATAAATCAAAATCCATAGGTACGTATGGCTATCATGAACAAGGCCTTCAAAAAAAACCTCCTTTTGGCTAGTCATCGGCGTTTGAAGGCTGTGATGTCTTAACGTCTGTATACTGCAGCATCAATAGATCAACACCAACGCGCGAGGGGTAAAAAAGCTGCTCACCACGATGTGCTTGATGGGATAACGGCGATCCTCAAAATCCTGGCATATCATCAAGGTAGATCTACACGATATCGAACCTATAACAGGAGGTATGTGTGTGCCCGATTTGGAACAGGAGGGAATGTGAGAAGGGGGGGAGGGGGGGCTGGAGCTTTTGAGGTGATATGTCAAGTTGAGCTACAGATCACTTCGTGCGATGCTGTGATCTTCCTTGGAAAAGCACAACCCATCTCTAGTACTAGGCCAACGTGTTCATACAACACATCTAGTAGGTCCTTGTCATACATAGCATGAGGTTTGCTGATCATCATAGCTTTCCATAACTCGATAGATCTCCGTCTATACACAGGATCTCTTTGATCGATGAGATTTCATGTCATGAGCTTCACGAATCTTCAAGATCCCGTGTAATCCACATCAAGTTGACGGATCTGACTTTGAAACGACGTACATCTTCACAAAAGAGGACCACCGTATCTCTTGTCTCTTTTTTCATGCCCTTGGGAAAGAGAAAGAAGGGGGGGAAACGTATGAACTAGCGGGATGCGTGCCCTAAGCCTTCAAGCTTGATGGATACGATACACACCACATCCCCACGGACATAACATTTCAGAAAGGAGATGAACTATACATGATGCAAAACCTCTCTCAATTTCATAAGTTATGTAAAACACGGGGCTCATAGACGTTAAGGGGTCAGGGGAAAGGGCGGAGGACCCCTAGCGGAGTGAAAAAAAAGACGAAGAAAAGTTCGAGTTTCAACGGCTCCTGCTATCGGGGTCGGGAGGGTGCGTTAAATTGCGTGCAGCCGGTGGATGTCGCATATGACAAAAGGAACAAGCGCGTCTCTCGAGTTGGAGACTTTGGGAGTTGGGTGCTACTACCTTACAACCTGGGTATAGAGAGAAGAGTAGCCAGAGAGTATGATGTATAGGCGAAGGGGCCAGGAGATGCACACGGATAAAAGATGTCTCAGATCTGAGCAGCGAGGTTTTTAAGCTTTTGGGTGGTGCTGCCCCTGGTGGAATTTGCCGCATTGTTGTTCGTTCGTTCCCTCACAGCTCGGCTGCGTTATCGGAATTGCTTTTTTTTTTTTTTTGGGGCTGCCGGGTGGCTTCCGCGAATTCCACAAGTCACGTGCTCGGGGGTTTCTCCTTTCAGGTCACGTGACTTGGAGTTTTAATCCTTTTTCTCTCTCTCTCTCTTTTGTTGGTGGCCTGTATGACAAAGATGACAAATGAGTGCTCCTGGAATTCCTAACAGGCCCTCCCACACCACTCCGGGTATTCCAGGCACACTCTAGTTATTGTGCCACCACAAATACATGTTCCATTGGTTTCGGCTCCTCCGCGGTTGCTTCTCTCCAGAATCCCAGATCCCGCTGCCGTGTATCTCCGCCGTGGGTGCTCTTCCTCGTTTGTATACACATGAACAAGGCATGTGGTTCTCCTTCTTTCCGACTAAGCCGTTATACATGTATGTAGCTTCATTCTAGGAGCATCATTGTACTGTTTAAGCGTCTTGTTTGGGATGCTAGTTGTGCATTGTGCCCGTGATTTCTCCTTGCAAGCCTCCCAATCATGGACATAGGTGACGGTTTACTACTCAATTGGTATATTTTGAAGTTCACTGTCATTAGATCCGTGGTGCTAGTGGCTAGAACTCTGGTCATTGTGATCCATCGAACGGTCTAGCGAGGAACAATAAGCTCCAAGATCCCTGCGCACATACATATTACTTGCAAATCTTTGAGACAAAGAAAGATCGGTTGCCCTAAAGAACCTGAAATACTGGTGTGTTTAGGTCACCCGCCCTGAACAGATGTTATGTGCCTATGGTGTGCCTTGTTTGCCCATAATAATAATGAGCATTGACCCTCTCGGATCAGGATCTCAGCTAGCCCTAGCTCTAGAGGTGAAGTCGCAGTTCGGCTGGAGCGGCGCACGGCCTGTGCCAGTGGGTTGGTGATAATTATTTAGGTTCTCTGCTTGTTGTCTTGTTGACAGAAGCGGTGGGAGACCGACAGATTGGGACAGGGTGTAACCTAATTAAATTGGGTGTGTGTGGGTATTATATTGTGGTGCCGAGCAAGTTGTCTGTGAACAGGCTGATTGATGACCACCGATGGCATCTTTGCTGCAGGGTGATATTAATTGAGGGGGGGCAGCTTTGGTTCTTGTCTTCAAAAGATCAGAGTTCAGAGTTCAAACTTCAGAGTAGTCATGATCATCATGACTACTGATGTGTCACGTGCTGGGTGGTTGCTGATCGTCGTGATAGGTTGATGAGTTGCCAGATACAGCGCGCGTATACAGCCACCCACCAGGATGCCCAACAGCGTCAGGCGGACCAGCAGCCTTGTGAGCGGGCAGGACAAGGAGCGTGTTACCCGGGCAAGGACGCTGCAGTGCTTTGGGCGTCTCAGCTGTGGCTCTTGGGAGAGAAGGCGGTGGAGTGGCTGCCTGTTGAGAGCAACGTGGTGGTTCTTGGCTGGAGATCTCTGCCTGCTAAGTGTATCTGGAGATCTGGAGTGTGTATTCTCCTGGGAAAGTCGTATATTCCCACTTTAGAGTTATGGTGAGCGTCTGCTTGTCTCATAGTGTTGGAGTTAGAGTTGAAGTGTTATCTGGTGTAGTAGAGAGGAGCCCTCAGTAAGAGTTACGGCAGCAAGATAAGTCTAAGCGCATACACCGGTAACTATAACACCACCACCAACAACTCACCAACAACTACAGCAATATCAATGATCACGACAAGTACCAAGTTATTTGCCACCCAGAAGAGAAGTGACACAACCAGTAAATCTTTGTGGGGGGAGCTGCCAAATTAGCGGGCAGATACGAGAACGCGCAGAGCCGCAGTATTTAAGCGCAGAACCCTTCCAAGTGTGTGTGGGGGAAAGGTGGAGAGCTCGCCGTGTCAGCAGCAGAACCTCCCAGTAAATAAACCCTACATCCACCACAGACAATGGCTCTGCCCAAACTTCCTCCCAAAGAGCCTTAAAAAACACGCTCAAGGGAACGCGTCGGTGGGTCTTCCCCCAGATACGCACAACAAGAGAGCAACGTCGTCGCGTCTGATAAATAATGTCTCCCCATCTCCTCCTCCTCATCCCGGCCATCTGTTTCTCCACACTGCTTGATACAAGCACTTCCAGGCTACCTACCAATAACCACAGACCACATACCACATACTACAGAACACCATGACACGGCACACCCACAAGTCCCGCCATCTGCTCTTCATCGCAACACTTGTCCTACTCTTTTGCACCTTGCTCCTGGGCTTCCATGAACCCTCCCAGATCTCTTTCAAGCAGGCATACAAGTCCACCACTGGTTCATACTCCTCCATAGACGATCTTCGTACCTCACAATACCAGAAAGATTCACTACGAAGCAAGTTGGCAGGGGAGTTCCCCTATAAGAAGTCATCGAAACCACTCCCTCGTACCATTTGGCAGATCTATAAGACGAACAAGATGACAGAAGTGGAAAAGGAGAGTGGACATTTCCACTATTTGATCAATGGATTCATGCAGATGGATCATAAGTTTGGTGGGAAGTTCAATCATCACCTGTTAAGTGATGCTGATATGGATAAGTTGGTGAACTCCACATATGGTGGGATTCCAGAGGTGGTACAGGCGTATCAGAGATTACCCTGGACGGTCTTAAAGAGTGATTTTGCACGATATTTGATCCTGTTTGCCTTTGGTGGGTTATACACAGATGTTGACACTGAGTTGAGATTGAACTTGGATGAGTGGATGACGTATGACGACACTGTATTCTCCCAGGCAAACACCATTGGGATGGTTATTGGGATTGAATCTGATAAGGATATGGAGGATTGGAACGCTGGTGGGATGGCTAGACGTGTCCAGTATTGTCAATGGACAATCCAGTCAAAGAGTGGACACCCATTGTTAAGAGAGCTCATTGCTAGAATCACAGAGGTGACGTTGGGTGGGTATGATCCTCGTACGAACGTCCTATACAAAGACCGAAAGATGTACGATATGGAGTCCAGGGAGGACAAGTACTCCGGGATCATGGAATGGACTGGTCCTGCTATATTCACTGATGCGGTGTTTGACTATATGAACGATGTGTACAAGACCAGTGGGAGACTATGGCCCAAAGTGGATTTCAAAGACAAGAAGATCATTGACCCCAACAGGGGACTACAACTCCAGGAGAAGATTGAGTTCAAGAACCTACCAAACGTGAAACATCACGTGTATGACCCCATTGATTGTCCACTTGGTTGGCAGAACATCACGGGACAACAGGAACCGATCTTGTTCGATGATGACTTGTTACTGTTGCCGGAGAGGTACGTTGGTGGATTCCCGGGAGATAACAATTTGTACTCACGGCACCATTTCTATGGGACGTGGAAGGACCAAAACCAAGGCTCGATCCAGACTTGATTAGGCTTTGAACGAGATGATATCATGGACTATGGACTGTTTATATGGTGGTAGTGGTACTAGTACTAGTACTGTAGAGGAGTTCGTAACTTGGGTGAGTAAGTTACTAAGTTGGTACCCCTTAAACCCCCGCCTGTCTGCCTCTGGGGAACGGGAAGTTAAAGCCTGCAACCTGGAACTTGTGTGCTATAGCGTTAAAAAATATCCATCGTTTCAAGTCGGAGATGACTTTGTGACTTTGTGGCTTTGAAAGCTGAACAAACTTCAAGTTCACAACTGTGGAAAAGTCCGGTTTTGAAGGGTCATTTTTGCGTGCCCACCGCCAGACGCGTAAACTCACTTCCCCGACGCGTCCACGGGGGGGGGGGGGGGGGGGGGGACCCCG
>JAKUBT010000089.1:0-24795 GCA_030563305.1 Petasospora maesae
CACCGTTTTTGAGTCTGAACTCGTTACCTTGGAACTGGAACTTTCTCTCTTGTAGAATTTGGACCACATATTTCGCCATTTCTTTCTCAAGTTGGAGGAATTTGTCCAGTTCGTTGTCTCTCAGACATTGTTGAACAAGTTGGTTGGTGACGTCTCCGTGGCAGAACCAGATCTGAATCACGTTGGCGTGGTTGTTCTTGTAGCGGACACTGGTAGATCTCAATCCCCAGTATGTTGCAAAGTATCTGTTACCAGGGTTGTTGATATCCTGTGAGTTGAAGTCTGATAGAAGCTCCATCTCTTTGATGGTGTCAGTGATACCTTTGGTGATCTGAGAGAGGTAGAGGTGTCTGGCACTGTTTGGGATTGGGGCATTGCTCTGGATGTAGAGATCCTTGGCGGTGTGTTCCCCTTCTCTCATCAGTTGGAGTTCTGTGCCCAATTGTTGCTCGAGTGTGGCTGGAATTCCTCTGTTGGCCCACATGATGTTGGAGGCGAGGGGTTCCTTGGTTGACAGTTGGAGTGGAACGGCCCCTTTGGATGGGAGGGCTGTTGGTTTAGTGTTTTTTTTTGGGTTTTCATTGTTTTCTGTGTTTTTTTGTTCTTTTGCGGTGTTTTTGGTGGTGGATTGACCTGTGGAGCCAGCAGTTGTTGGGGTGGACGTGTTGTTGTTGTCGCTGTTCGATGAAGCGGCCTTGTTGACGTCGGAGTTCGGGATCTCAGCACCGTTGCGGGCGTTACCAACTGGATCAGCTGGAGGATGCGTGTTGGTGTCACCAGGATCCTTTGCAGGATTGTCTCTGATAGGCTCTATCATCGCCAAAGTGAATAAATAACAGTTTTTGGAGAAATTGTGGCAATTTTTAAGAAATATTTTTGGAATTTTTGGGTGGCTGAATCGCTCAGAAAATAGAGTGAGATCATGAAGGATGAACAGCTGAAGTCTAGGTACACTTGGTGATCCAAAATTTTCAAAACTGCCTCTACGGCAAATTTAGCACCATTTACAGATAGAATGTGATTTAGAGACAAGACTGTGTTAATTTCAAAGCCATACATCCAGCGCAATGCCGAATAATGGAATTTTTTACTCAGACCCTATGTGGATGGTGCGGGTTGGTGTCCAGGCTAGTTGGACTGACAGAAGTCGGTCTTTGCCCCACCAAAACCGGTACTCCAATGGATAGCGGAAGGGAGCCTACACGTTCTAATGCTTGCAGAGATACTCAAACACAAACACAAACTCTCCACCCATCCCCATCCCCAGCACCAAAAAAAAGGCACAAAACTGTCCAAAGGGTCCAATGGTCCCCACGCCGGCACGTCGAGAGCAGCGCACGAACATCGATCAGAAGAAACTCGGGGGAGGCGCGTGAGTCAGCGGGTTTCGGGTCACGTCACGTTACTCAACAAGAACAGGAAGAACAGGAAGGTGAGAGGGAGAGAAAAGGAGGAAGGACGAGAGGGACTTGCTGCTACTCGACTCAGTGGACTCCATTTGGGCCAGAATAAATACAGAACAAACCTTCAAATACAAGCACATAACACACACGCAAAACACTGTAGTGGCCTCGGTTCGAATCGCAGCGCGTAGGCGGCCTTTCTTCCAGAAGCGGTGCTCGCTCCGGCTTATCTTCACTGCGGAAAATATGGAGCTGGAAGGTAGGGACTTTGGGGAGAGAAATGCGCTTCTCACCGACGACAACCACTCTTGCTTCCTAGTCAAAACCGCCGAAGGAAACCCCCCCTGTCACACGCAGACACGGAGGCACACAGTCGAAGTCGAGTACACACACATTCAGCATGAGCAGCATAGCACTGGGGCCCATCATCTACACTGCGGTGAAGCCCTTCTTCAAGATCTACCTGATCATCGCATGTGGGTTCTTCCTGGGTAAACGCAACATCCTCACCGTGGAGACATCACGAAACCTTTCGGATATCATCCTCAGCATGATCCTGCCCACACTGATCTTCACCAAGATCGTCTCGAACTTACAGAACACAGACATCAAGCAGATTGGAATCATCTGCCTCGTATACTTCCTCTTCACCATCATCGGAGGCCTCGCAGGGGTTGCTGCCTATGCCATCGGAAGGCCAAAGTACTGGCTCGGAGGTGCACTGAGTGTGGCACTGATGCCCAACATCAGTGACCTCCCCATCGCATATTTACAAACTTTTGCCAACGGTCTCGTATTCTCCGAGGAGCAAGGTGAGAAGGGAGTCGCATACATTTGCATCTTCACCGCTGCACAGATCCTGGTTCAGTTCAACCTTGGTGTTTTCAAACTCACAGGTTATGATTTCGATCAGCAGAGGAAAGCTGAGATGCTTAACGAGGAGAAGAACATTGGAATCAAGAATGGAGAAAGCCATTCAGACGTGCCTACACAATCTACACACGGAGACAAGAACGATGATACAGCTGGATCCAGTGGGGATAATGGCGAGGATTTGCAGAGATCATATGCGTCAATGGGGGATGACGATGACGATGACGATGACGATATTGAAGAGGAGAACGTAAACTATAACGATAGAATCGTTCCACTCACACAGGTCACATCTTCCATTCATCGCTCACAATCTAGAACTTCAAACATTTCACTCAGAAGAAGCAGATCACAAGCAATGAACGAACTGGTTCGTGAGTATTCACAGGCAGCATCACTGGCTGATGGTATGCATGCAGCTCCGGGACTTTTGACAGATCTGGAACCGGTAACAACTGAGAAGATCATTCCAAAGAAGACAAATTCATCACAACTTAAGGCACTCGGCCTTTTCATCTTTGATAACTTCAAACGTCCAATATCAATCACTTTGGTGATTTCCATTGCCATCGCAATGATCCCATGGCTCAAAGCTCTATTTGTGGTATCCAAACAGGCACACTTGCCTAATGCACCAGATGGTGAACCTCCACTTTCATTCATCATGGATTTCACAGGGTACATCTCCAACGCATGTGTCCCACTTGGTCTTATCATTCTTGGTGCGACACTCTCAAGACTCGAAGTGTCTAGAGTTGACTTCAAACTATTGGCAACACCACTAATGTTATCAGCAATCAGACTTGTTATATTACCGATTGTTGGATGTGCAATCATTGCCGGGTTTGCAAGACTTGGTTGGTTTGAAAACGATGATGTCCTCAGATTCACATGCACAATCACCTGGGGACTACCTAATGCTACTTCATTAATTTACTTGACTGCATTTTACACACCATTGGAAGGAGAATGGAGACAGATGGACACGCTGGCGTTGACATATATCATTCAATACCCATTGTTGAGTATTTCGTTGCCATTCCTCACAACCTATGTGATCAAGGATGGGCTTTATTACTAAGTTATATGCACATCATTCTTTATTTATCATGCCTACTGGTTTTTCTGTACGATTTAATACCGGTTCCACCAATAAAAAAGCAGTTTGAACCGCAAATAATGCCTATTTATCGCAAAATTCGCAAAAATTGCAACCCAAAATTTGACGAGGTTCGGCAAACAGTGAAAAACCACCGTTCAACTTCACGACTTCGTGGCCAAGTTGGTTAAGGCGCACGACTGTTAATCGTGAGATCGACAGTTCGACCCTGTCCGAGGTCGTTTTTTTTTTGCTCTTGCCTCCTGCACAAATACAGAATGGGCTTGTCTTCTGATTGGTACAATTTTGGCGCCAAAATACCGAGTTTTGGTGCTCTAACAGGCGTTGGAAGAGGGCTCTGTAGCTGTGCTCAAGGCGCCCAGGGTCGATTCGCGATTTTGAAGTTTGAACACGCGCAACACCAAAGACGCGTTTGTTGTGTTCCTGTTCTCCGTGCTCATAAGTTACAGGTTGGCTCTATAAAAGCCAGAGGTCTCGTGGGCTGTACAGCAGAGAATCATCATCAGAGGCCATGTCCCACGATAAGAGTGCAGGTCTGCGACATTTGGCGCAAGGTGTACCGCCTCTCCCGACCATCATGGGGTCCCCGCGTACAGCGCTAAGGAGATCACCCAGAAAGCACAAACCAATTGATTATCAGTCGTTGGATTTTGCAAGACAGGTAAGGAGTGATGAACCATATCCTTCAATGCCCAGCAGTGACTTCAACGATCCACAAATGAGCCCTTCACGCAGAGGGAGAGGAAGAGGGTTTGGGGCAACAGACCCTCTATACTTGCAATCTTCACCAAGGTTTAACCAGGGGATAAGCCGAAGTTCCAATTTTGCAGGCATCCCTTCATCCCCGGCAGATATGATGTTTGGTTGGGCAAATGCTCCAAGTTCAACACCCGATTGGAAGGCGTTATCGTTTCTTGAGTTCCCAGAGGAGGAGGAGGATCCGGAGTATCAACCGGATGAAGGTGATGCCAATGACGATGAAGATGAGGAAGAGGGGGAAGGCGAAGGAGAGTCAGTGGTAGGCGGTGATGCCGGCACCTGGGTGAATGAGATTGACTTTGATCTTGGTGAGTTTGACTTGCAACAGCTTTTACAAGAAGCCCAACAGGATGTTGTCGTCCCGATGTCTCTTGCCGAATTACTTCAAGAAGAGGACGATGACGATACAGAGTATGAACCCGATGAAGATGAAGAGGGTCACAACGAAGAAGATGTTGCAACAGAGGATGAAGACGGAGATTATGAATATGCCGATGAGGATACAGGATTTGACCCATCAGAGTTTGACCTTGATGAGTTATTGAGAGAGGCACATGGTGATCTTCCAGGTACTTTACCACATACCCAAACATTGACTGAGCTCCTCAATGACATGGAGAGTGATGATGAAGAATACCAACCTGAAAACAATGATGATCCTGATGATGAGGATGAAGACGATGACTATGATGAAGATAATGCAGGCCACGAAGTCGACCCCCTTGACTTTGACCTTGAGGCACTCCTGAGGGATGCTAAACAGGACCCGTTGCCAAATCCTTATACACCACAGGCACAGGAGCTTGCAAGCATGCCACCACCATCACGCCGTCCCTCCATGACCTCTAATGCAACCCGTTCAACCAACATATCGATACAGAATCAAAGGCCGGATGTGACTCAACATCGCAAAGAAGACACGGTGAACAACGACTCAATGCCATCCATTCATCAAGAAACACAGCCGACTGTTGTGGATACTTCAAAGCTATCCATGAAAGACCTCTTATCACATAGAAGGGATGAGATGAAGCAACTCAGAGATAAAGCCAAAGAGACAACGAGAACCAACCATACAGGTGGCGGTGACTTCCTTCATTCATCAGTGATGCTATCGTATGGATTTCAGCCAAGAGAACGGATCAATATCAAACCGATGCAAGTTGTTGCACAAGCTGAACCTTTACCCTTTTTACCGAAACGCCACAAGGGATCTGCACCAAGGCCTCGAAACCCAGTTGTGGTTAAAGCTCATGGCAATGCAGTACCCCATAACGCTGGAACTACTACAAAAGATGTTGGAGTGGTGATAAGTTGTGACTTCTGTGAACGTGAGTTTAGGGGACCACGATCTGGTACGCACAAGCAACAGCACACAAAGAGAATCCACCCTGACAAGTACGTGAGGAAGAGATCAGGGCATAGAGGTGGCCCCCCAAACTCTTACACCAATGTGTGGAAATGATACACGGCTATGAATTAATGAATGACGGATGATGTTTATGTCACCACTATACTATCCCAGATGGCGCATCCATACTACGCAAGCGCGATATATTTCAGATTTCGTAAATGGGGTTTAAAGATTACATGATGCAAATGTGTGCAACCTGCTGCTTAGTCCTGCTCAGCAATGGCAACTAATCTCTCATCAATCTGGTCAGTTGTCAATGTGAAGAACTTATCTTCCGTGGCGACACCAATCTCAATGTCATTCTTTCTAAACTCAGTGTTGAGTGTGTTACTGAGTGTGATGATAGCGAACTCAACAACAGACTTCCAATCACCATCGACACCCTTCTTCTTGAATTTCTTCTCCAATGCTGTTGTAAGCTCTTGTTGTTTTGGTCCTGTAGCGTTGGCCTTGGCTCCAATGAAGTATCCAGCTGGATCACACTTATAGAGCATTGGTCCAAACTCGTCATCCACAGCACAGAACGTTAGAGCGACACCGAGTGGTCTCATGTATGCTCTCTGGGTGTAGATCTGTGCCAAATTGGCCATTCTCTTTGCCAATGCGTCCACTGGCATCTCATAACCGTTCTTGTACTTGAACTCCGCAGCCTCAGCGCGTGCTCTCAACGCCTGGTTTCTGGCATCGGCAATGGCACCTGTGGCCACCATACCGATCCTTGGTGTGATCTGGAACATATAGCTCACTGTGTCTGGATCGAGGAGTTTGTCTGGAACTTTCTTCTGTGAGATGAGTACGACGGAGTCCTTTCCCGTCACACCCATGGCGTTGATGTTGGCGGCGTTGATGGCCTTGAAGGCGTACTCCACCTGGTAGAGACGGCCCTCCGGCGAGAAGATGGTGATGTGTCTGTCGAACCCGGCAGCACCTGACATTGTTGCTGAGACCTGTGTACTGCTTGCTGGTCTTGCGTGGTGCCCAGTGTGTCTGTGCCTATTGTTGGCCGGGGAAGAGAGAGAGAGAGAGAGAGGAGTCGCCACCAGATCGTTGTTATACGCGGGCTCTGGCGGTGGCGCCCGGGTAACCCCTGGGGGCCTCATCGGGTAATTTTCGCGCAAGGGGTCTACGCTTCATCCAGCCATGATTTCCGGCTCCTTTGTTTCTCGTTTCTGCCTACAGACAGAGGTATATAAGTATTGGCTCCTTTCCACTCGTTTGGCCCCAGGATAACGTCTACAAAGTCTGCTTAACACACAGGGAACTTACACAATGGAGCAGGAAACGTTTTCCACAGACAAGAAGACGGAGAGGTTCCGCCCACTGTACGAGCAGAACTACAACACATCCTACCAGCCCATAGTCTCTTATCACTACAACCCTCAAGTCTCAAACTACCATTATGGAAGCCGACACCCGATGAAGCCATTCCGTCTTATGCTCACGGACCACTTGGTGATAGGGTACAAGCTCTACGAAAAGCTGGACCTCTACACACCGCGTGCAGCCACGAAAGACGAGATGGAGGCCTTCCACTCGGAGGACTACATGAACTTCTTGCAAACAATCTCACCAGAGAACACACAAAAATACGCGGATGACATGAAACGATTCGCCATTGGAGATGACTGTCCTGTGTTTGATGGTGTTTACGACTACAGCGCTCTCTACACAGGAGCCTCACTGGATGCTACATCAAAGCTTCTATCTGGGTCCAGTGATATTGCAATCAACTGGTCGGGAGGTTTACATCATGCAAAGAAGTTTGAACCTTCCGGGTTCTGTTATGTCAATGATATTGTGCTGTCAATTATTGACTTGCTTAGATATCATCCTCGTGTGCTGTACATTGACATTGATTTACATCATGGAGACGGTGTTCAAGAGGCATTCTACACATCGGACAGAGTGATGACAGTGAGTTTCCACAAGTACAATGGACTGTTCTTCCCTGGAACTGGTGACATTGATGAGACAGGTATTGGGAATGGTAAGAACTACTCAATCAATGTACCACTCAATGATGGTATTGACGATGACAGTTATATCAGGCTCTTCAAAAGTGTTATGGAGCCAGTGATCACAAACTTCAAACCCACCGTTATTGTGCAACAATGTGGTGCTGATTCTCTTGGACAGGATAGATTGGGATGCTTCAACCTAAACATTAGAGCACATGGAGAATGTGTAAAGTTCATCAAGAGTTTTGGTCTTCCATTGTTGGTGTTGGGTGGAGGTGGTTACACTCCAAGAAACGTCTCCAGACTTTGGTGTTACGAAACAAGTATTATGACAGATTGCACGTTGGACTCAAAACTTCCTGACAATCTACCTTTCAGAAACTTCTTCAACCCTGACTACTCACTGCATCCAAATCTCGGGGATAAATTGGATAACAAGAACTCAAGGAAGTACTTGGAGAACGTGAAGATCAAGGTACTCGAACACTTGAGATTCTTAAACGGTGCACCAAGTGTACAAATGTCCGAGATACCACCTTCTTTCACTCCAACTACATCAGAGGAAGAAAAAGAGATAGAAAGGCTGAACAACGAGGACCGTGAAATGCAGGATGCCAAAGATGAAGCTAGAACAGGAGAACAGCTCGATTGAAACTGTCCTTAGCTCGAGCAAGCTGTAATGTTTAAAAAAATTTAACGACTTTATGACAAACTAAACAAAATAGACAAAACAATCATTAAAAACGTGCATCTCGTAAATTAAATAGATCAAGCGAATGGCATAACATCAACATTTTCCTCGCTTGTGCCATCCCAACAATTGGTCACTCTCTTGAAGCTCACTTTGGCACTCTGAACACCACCATCAATAAGAGAGTTGAAGTAACTTGCCACTTTGAGCTTGTATTCCTCTTCAATGCAGTATATACCACACTGTAGCATTGGCCCTTGAATCATCAAAAGCCTTGAGTCTGCTGCATCTAAAATTGTGTTATCACTGTAGAAGAAGCACAGATCCATCATCCCTCGTACCAACGACTGACAGAGTGGGTGTGTTCTCTCCAAGCCATAAAACTCAATGTAAACTTGTAAAAGCATAGCATCAACATGAAGCTGATGGATCAAGTCAAACCAGGAGTAGACTTCCTCTCCAATGAATCCGTAACAGCTCCATGACAAGATTTTCTTCTTGGTGGCTGGACCACTGTAGTTTGGATGTGATGGATTATCAATCTTGAACTGCACTCCGGTATCACATATCTGGAACTCCTTTGCCGAGTGAATTAAACTCATCAAAAATAACAAGTCCTTGTTCTCAATGCTGCTTTGTGCTCTGATCTTGATGAATTCCCGATACATCACAATGGCCTCAGTGCTGTATCCTAAAAAGACGTTGTACCCATTATCCAACAGTAGTCCAATTTCGATGGCCTGGTTACCATCTTGACCATAGAGACCAACATCAAGGAGCTGGTCAAGTTCGTGAACTTTACTCGTACCAATGCTTTGTATTCCCGCTAGAATTTCAATTGCAGCGAACCAACTCTTCGCCACAAGTAGACTTGGTGTGGTGTTGTAGAATCTGACATATTTCATGAAGAGGTCCTTAGCACCTCGTAGATGAGCTCTCCAATTTGCTGAACTGGAATCTGAGCCAAGGAGCAAAATCGTCAAAATTAGCGGTTCAATGTTATCCAAAATCTGTGATGTGTCTCGGAAGACATCACTTAGGTTCTTCAGGCATGTTGCGATATACCTCGACTTCTCATCATCCTTTGCAGCAAGACTGAGCATGGCAGCAAGTAGATAAGACGATGTTTTGGCATGCAGGAGAAGAATATCATTGAAAAGTTGTTGTTCAAGTGGCATAAGCCAAGCTGAGATCTTGTCGTAGAAGAGGTCAAGGTGAGATTTGTGGGGTTCTGCGAGGTTGAAAGAATCAATCACATCTTGTTTCTTGACATATGCCGAGGTTGTAAGATCCATAAGAAAATCATCCAGGACAGGATTTATAGATTCGATGATATCATGTGCCAATGTTGTTGCCTCGTTGATGATGTTTTGTCGACGTTCTTCTGGCGGGGAGATATGATGAGCGGGAGCGGGGAAAACCCTTTGTGCCGTTGTTGTTGCTTGAGCATCACTTCCATGATCAGGCATCCTCTTATTAACAGTTGGTGTCGGCGTATTTCTGAAATCTATGACATTGTAGTACATGCTGCTCTCCTTGGGAGATGTCTTGATGTTCTTGACCGTGGCAGGTGCTGGTTCATTGAGACTTGGTTTATCAAACGAAGACTCCGTTTGTGAAGCTGTGGCGGATTTAGGCTGCAATACGAGTGTTCTAGCCTCACTAAACTTCACTTCCTTCACATAAACACACGGTTTACCAAGATGAGAGCACTGCCAACAGTCTGGCTTTCCTTCATCACATTTGAGCTTTCTCCTCTTGCACTCCGCACAGCCATTGCGTGAGTACTGCCTCTTCTTGATCTTTGGTGCCGCAGATTTCTCAACTCCGGTCATATTTCGCTGGCTTGCGGATGGTAATGGCTAGCAGGTTAATGAACTGCCCAACAGAGTGACGTAAAGTGTACCCTTTGGGGCTGTTGACGTCGCACTTGACAAGCGTGAGTGTTGTGTTTTAGAGGGCCAACTCCTGATTCCATGTTGCCCCGTACCACAAACAAGCGCGAAACCGCGAACTCGTTTGATGAGCCGGGCGCTGGGGGAATAACGCTGCTGCTCGCAAGTTCAACAAAAGAGAAGAGCCAGAGAGAAGTCTGAAGGTTCCACACAAAGCAACCGCCACTGCGCTGCATCCACCCCTACACACCTCTCTGACAGGGCGGCTACTTCCGGAGCCTACAAATACCGCCTCTGGCACATCACTGTGATCACACCGTCCCGCTGGCTTCAGTCGTCATCACAAACACATTGCACACAGCTATTCACGGCGTTCCCTCCCAACAAATCGTGAATGTCTTCAGAGCAGCCAGCGGCACCCGCCGTAGAGCCATCAACTGAAAACAAGACTGAAAGGCCTACTGTCCGAGATGTCTACGTAAAGACTCACTATATTGTGAAGTTGGGATTTGATCTCATGACATGGTTCCTGATTGCGTCCTTTGCCTGCTTCTTCAGGGAGATTAGACCAAGAGGTGCCTTCCGCATACCGAAACAAGGGCCCGTCATCTTCGTTGCCGCGCCACACCACAACCAGTTTGTCGATGCGGGAATTCTCTTGGGACAGGTGCTCAAGGAGGCTGGCAGAAGAGTATCTTTTTTGATTGCTGAGAAGTCAATGCACGTTCCAGGTATTGGTCAATTGGCTACTCTCGCCCTGGCCATCCCCGTCAAGAGGGCACAGGACAACTTGAAGACCGCCAAGGGAGAAATCACACTCGATCCTAACGATCCACTCAAGATAATTGGCCATGGAACGAAGTTCACGAAGGACGCTTCTGTCAAAGGTTTGATTGGTCTTCCACGCTCAAAGGGAAATACAGAGGTTGCGGAGATTATCTCCGATACAGAACTTAGGATCAAGAAGGAATTCAAGAAGTCTGCAGTTGAGATTCTCCAAAACCCAACGCCTTTCAAAGTTGCACCAAAGATTAACCAGAGAGAAGTTTACGAGAAGGTGTTTGCACATTTGGCACACAACGAATGTATTGGTATTTTCCCAGAAGGTGGTTCTCATGATCGTACAGATTTGTTACCTTTGAAGGCCGGTGTGGCTATCATGGTATTAGGCGCCATGCAGCATCACCCAGGAACCGATGTGAAGATTGTGCCTTGTGGAATGAACTACTTCCATGCTCACAAGTTCAGATCTAGAGCCGTTGTGGAGTTTGGTCACCCAATCACAGTACCAAAGGAACTCGTCGATATGTATGCTGATCCATCCACTTCCAAACAGGCCGTTGAGAGAGTTTTGCAAATTGTGGAGCATGGATTGAGAGCAGTCACTGTGACATGTCCTGACTATGAGACACTCATGGTTGTCCAAGTTGCTAGAAGATTATACACACATGGCAAAACGTTGCCAATTCCATTGGTTGTGGAGATCAACAGAAGACTTGTCATGGGTTACCAACACTACAAGGACGAACCAGAGATCATCAAACTCCGTGAGAACATTCTTCAGTACAACCGACAATTGAAGGACTTAAACCTCCCAGATCACGATGTTGAAACTGCAGAGGTTGACTATTTAAAGAATGCTGGAATTGTGATTTATCGTTCCCTTAAAGTTGCAGCAATGGCCATCTTGGCACTTCCAGGAATTGTACTCTTCACGCCTGTGTTTGTCTTGGGCAAATGGTACTCTCAAAAGAAAAAGCGTGAGGCATTGGCAGGCTCAGTGGTGAAGATCAAGGCCAACGATGTTGTTGCCACATGGAAGATTTTGATTGGGATGGGTCTTGCTCCACTGTTGTACATCTTTTACTCCATTCTCGGTGTCTACTATTTCAGAGAGAGTAACATCAACAAGATTTTATTATTCCTTGGAATTTACATCTCAAGTGCAACCGTGACATACAGTGCATTGACGTTTGGTGATAACGGTATGGACTTACTCAAATCGATCAGACCTCTTTACCTCTCCTTGACCTCTCCAGACATCTTGATGAAGTTGAAGACCACCAGACGCGAATTGAAGGAGGACATCATCGACGTTGTAAACAGATTGGGTCCTGAGCTCTTCCCAGACTTTGACCATCTCCAGCCACAAAACTTTGATGAGCTGGCAGAGGACAGAAAGACCGAGGAGTTGAGACGTCGTCGCAGAGAGAGACGTAAACGTCAAACTAAAGCCACAGAGGATTCTGATACATCAGATGCTGAATCTATTTCAAATGCTTCACTCTTTGCATATTCTGACTCGGAGAGTGTTTCATCGGAGAGCACATCACTGGATTCTGGTAATGAGAGTGAGTATGCTACGGGTGTTGCCAACAAAGTTCATGATGCCATAATGCGGGAGAGACGTAATACGATAGGGGAGGAGTGATTGATCGACTGGTGTATTAATATTGATTTACTGTTACTCAACACATTCAGTGAACAAATGACGTTGTACTATAATACAAAAAGAGCAATTGTAGCAGCTGGTAGGGTGCCTAAACATGGTCTATGTGTTCAGGATACTGGCTGTATAAGTCCATTAGACATGCCGTAGCGCCCCTGAATCATGATAACAGCTACTGTACCTTGGTACCTGGGTTGCTTGATTGATCCCCGGAAATAGACGCCACATAGCAGCTACTTATCGAATCACTGATTAGATCATAATAAGTAAGAGGACGCTGCAGAACATATAATCTCAAGCGACTTAAGCGAACACACGTGATGTAAGTTTGACAAGTGACATGGCCTTTATACCTCTTAATTTGGTAACTAGTGAAATTGCAACAGCTGTTCTATGATTATCCCAGAACCACCAGTGCACACGGCGTACAGTGAATGATCCTAGTCACTGGTTAGGATTTGCATGCTAATTTTGTCTTCTTTGTCAAAATTTTGACCCCTATACCACTGGGACCGAGTATGACCGAGTATGACCGAGTGCGTGCCATGAAGCTTTTGGACTCCAGGTCGAGCCGTGTGTGTCCGGGGTAGTTGGTTCCGGTTCTGGTTATCACGAAGGACGTGAAGATGATGATCAGAGGCCACCCAATTCACAACTTGATCGGGTTTCAAGTCACCAACGAGGAAATATAGAACATTGGGTCATGGGATCTCGTTTAAAAATCATGGGATTGATGCTATGGCTGGTGTTGGCCGCTGCAATGGGCATTGCTCTAGATCCGAGCTTCATGACTATCACGACCGAGTGCGCGCGAGAACAAGGGTGCACCGTAATACTATCCTTCACCTTGAGGTACGGCACGAGTACAACATTGCAACAGTGAACGAAGTGCTCTTGGCTGCAATTAGTAATGAAAAACGGAGCATCGTGGCAGCTTGCTTCCATCAAATAGCTTTCTCTCGGTCCAATTTTCCGCCAGCTCCCTGCCACTTGTGCCTCGGCAACAGGGCAGTGAGTGGAAGGCTACCTCTGCCCAGCTGGGAGATCAATTTCTTGTCATTTCAGGCCTTCCAGAACCCGAACACAAGTGCAACATGGCACAGAGAGCAAGTATGCATCAATACTTTAAGTTAAAGTGTCGAATAGGCTGGACGAAGCCCTCAAAGCCCTCCATCAGCGCATCCTCCAGAACTCCAGAACTGAAGAGAAACCCGTGTGATGGCAGAGCAACTGTGGCAGTTGCCCCGGTTATAAGCTGCGTGTACGCCCATGACGCGCCAAGGGGCACGGTAAAGGCCACATACGGGCTCAAAGTTACATAAGCAGCCCATACAAAACGGCGGAAACTTACGTAATTGCTTATGTCAGATTTTTGATCAGTTGCAGACCGCTGCAGTCGATATGCGCCGGTCCGCTGGAGCCTCGGCCAAACCTCGCTTCGTCGCTAGTTTGTAGCCCTTTGTTCGAGTTATAAAAGGATCAGCCGGCGCTGTTACTGTTCTGCCACCCAGGACACGACGGCCTGCCACTAGAGCACGCCAACACTGCCACTAGAGCACACATACACTTATACAGAGGCAATGGGCGCGTTCGGAGCTTCCAAGGAGGAAGAGGCGGCACTCAGAGAGGCCCAACAGCAGCAGCAGCAGCAGCACAATCAAGTGCAGATCGGGAGCCTTCCCTCAACACACTCGCTCGCCACAGCTTCCACACACATGTCATCAGCAGACTTCCAGTCAGCGTACTCACACGACCCGGCAGAGGACGAGGTGGCCTATGGCTCTGACGCTGCAAGCGAGGTGAAGTCCGTTGCAACAGTGAAGAATGAGATAGAAGGCGACATCACAGACACAGGATTCCACTACACACAGCCCAAGGAGCCCCAGGAATCCCAACAAGAGCCCGAAAACCAAGAGGTGGAGCAGTACAACCCAAGCACGTCACTGGCAGACTCAGACTCAGAATCACACGAGCCGCTGAAGCTCACACGCACACTATCGCTCGCCAGATCTATAAAGTCATTCGAAGATCACCAATCTATCTTTGGACCGGGTGTGATCAGTGATAATCCAGCACAACAGGAGGACTTCAACCTTGCCATCCAGAGAACCATCTCACGTAAGTCACTCCTCAGTAAAAAGGGTAAGATCCATGAACAGGCGGATACACAGGATGAAGATGGAGTGAATCCAAGTCTTCTCGATTGGGACAGCCCTACTGATAAGGACAATCCGAAGAACTGGCCAACGTGGAAACGGTGGTCTGCTACAATGGTCACGGCGGGTATTTGCCTCGTGGTTACATTTGGATCATCTCTCTATGTGTGTGGTGTGCCAGATCTCGTCGTTGAGCTTGGTGTCTCTGAGGAGTTGGCCATTTCTGGTCTGACTTTCTACTTGCTTGGTTTAGCTTTTGGCCCAGCCATTGCCGCTCCACTATCGGAGCTATTTGGAAGAAGAGTCGTCTACATTTCATCACTACCAATCTCGATGCTTTTCACCATGGGTGTTGGATTGTCCACTAAGATCAGAGAGGTTCTTGTCTTAAGATTCTTTGCTGGCTTCTTTGCATCACCTGCCATGGCCATCGCCGGTGGTACAATTGCTGATATTTGGGAGTTTGAAATGATGGGATTGGCCATGGCTGGATTCTGCCTTGCCCCATTCATGGGCCCAGTGCTCGGTCCTGTCATTGGAGGTTTTGTCGCTATGAACAAGGGGTGGAAGTGGACAATGTGGGTTAACCTCATGGTTGCAGGCACCATCCTCATTCCTGTTATCTTGACCCCAGAAACGTATAAGCCTGTGCTTTTGAAAAAACGTGCCAAAAAGAGAGGTGTGAAGCTTGCCAAACCTGAGTTGCCAATGGGAGACTTCATGAAGCTCATGCTCACTGTTACGTTGATGACCCCATTGAAGATGCTTGTTGTTGAACCAATTGTCATGGTGTTCTCCATCTACATCGCATTTGTGTTTGCAGTGCTCTTTGGATTCTTCGAGGCTTATCCTTTGATCTTCCGTGGTGTTTACCAAATGTCAATTGGTATCTCTGGTCTTTCCTTCATTGGTATCATGATTGGTTTCGTTCTTGGAGGTGCCTTCTACGTCTACGTTGACCGTTTCGTCTGGTTCAAGAAGAATGCTGATGGATCACGTGGCCCTCGTGATGATCAAGGTAACTTGAAGTTCCCTGCTCCAGAGTCACGCCTCCTGTTGGCCAAGATTGGTGCTGTCGTTCTTCCTCCATCTTTGTTCTGGCTTGGTTGGTCTTCTAAACCAAGTGTCCACTGGATCTGTCCAATCATTGCTGGTATTCCATTCGGATTTGGATTGCTCTTGATTTTCTTTTGCACTATGATCTACTTCTCCATGACATACCCACCTCTCTCACTTGCATCTGCTCTCGCAGCAAACAATTTGTTCAGATACATCATGGCCTCTGTCTTCCCACTCTTCACTGTTCAGATGTACAACCGTTTGGGAATCGACTGGGCTTCCTCATTGTTTGCCTTTATTGCTTTGGCAATGGTTCCAGTGCCTTGGGTGCTTGAAAAATGGGGTCCAGCCTTGAGAATGAAGTCTCAGTACGGATACGCTGCTATTATGAGAAAGCAAGCAGAAGAGACGAAGAAGTTGCAAGAGAAGATGGACGAAGGGCACTCTGGATCCTCTGTTGAGGACAAAGTTTGAATAAGCGTGTCAAACAATTTATAAAGTCAGGGCCCGGGTGGATTGATGTGAGCTATATATATATACCCTGCCGTCTCTCAGTCAATATTGGGCCCTTCACTATACTGACATGACAATCACTCATTATTTTTAATCACTTGTTTTATTGCACTGTTATTCCATATGTTGATACACGATACTAGCTGCTATACTGGAGTCGATCCTACTACTCTCATACCTGTATTGCTGGTGATAAAATTTTCAGTGTATAAAGCGCTATGAGCCAATCATGAAATAAATTAAGCAAATTATTGCTCTATAGTGTGGCTGAAGTATATTAACATGACTTCAAATATGAAGTAGACTAGTGGTCGACTAGTCCATGCTCCAGGCGTAAGGACTTTTCGCTCTTAGCTTTTCACCATTCAGGTAGAAGTAGAATGGGGCAGGTATAATAGCAATGGAAATGAAAGCAAGAACCGAGACACCCCAATTAACTCCCAAATTCACCATCATTTGGTATCCAAACAAGGGGAAAATACCAGCAAGAGTACTTCTCACCAATGAATTGCAAGCCATTGCCGATGCACTGTAAAGTCGATAGGCATCGCCGGTGTATGAGAAGATACCTTGGAAAACAAGTGCAACACCACACCCAAAGACACCGCTTCCAATAACAGCCCCAATCCAAGGAAGATACGGGAAACTAGTCCATGCCAGAATGAAAAGGCCCATAGGCATAACAAATGCACCCAGGATGAAGGGGAAGAATCTCCACTCTGGTTTACCACGACCACCGTTAGCTGCCACCCTGTTGTTATACATAGTTTGGAAGAATGGCGCTGTTGATCCACCAACTGTCATACCAACGAGCATACCCGAGAAGGACAATCCTTGGGCCCACAAAGAGAAACCAAAAATGGTGCGGAAGATATATGGGAAGGCAATGAAGAACAGGTACACAATAGCCAGAGCCACTCCTGTGTATAAGCAAAGAACAGCCATCATTGGGTCTTTTGTAAGAAGTAATAGTGGACGTTTAGGAGCTTTCAAGCATGTCATGAACACTGATGCCTCTTTTTGAAGGCTTTCCAGTGGTGAATAGTATCTTTCATCACCTGTTTCCTTACGGAGGCGTCTGGCCTTCTGGGTCAGGAGCACCGGTTTGTAAGTCTCTGGGACAAGCACCACAACGAGGACGAGACAAAGACCAGAAAACATGAGAAGGACATAGAAAGTCCACCGCCAATCAAGATGCTCGTTAATAAATCCAGCCATCAACGGGCCTAAGGCAGGTCCTGCAAAGGGAGCCAATGAGTAGACACACATGGGTACACCAATCTCATGCTTCTTGAAAATGTCTGTAATGGTGCCACCTGCGATAGACAGAAAGCAACTTCCAAAAAAACCCGAGACGAAACGGCCGAATACCAACGCACCGAAGTCTGGTGCAAATGCAGTTAGAAATTGAAATGCAGTACATACTGAAAGTCCAAGGATGAATGTTGGCTTCCGCCCATAGAACTCTGAGATTGGACTGAGGAACAACGGCCCTAGCCCGAGCCCCCAGATATAGAGTGAGATACCAAGAACCGACACTTCTCTTGAGATGTTGAAATGATTTTGAATGTTTGTGGAAGCCATAGACCAGGCGGATGAGATCATAGTGACACATATGGAGGCCACTGCAATGACGATGGTGATACACCACTTGCGAAGTGTAGTCATCCCTTCCGTAACATCTTCTTTATCATCCACTCCGTCGAATGCCACTTCAAAGATATCCTTCTCTTCCAGCTGTCTTCTCGAAGAATGTCGAGAAAGGCTCTCAATGTCAACTTCGTCGGGCTGAAGGGAGTACGCCCTTCCAGTGCTTTCAAGTTGCTCCAGGTAATCTCTCATCTCCTGCTCGTCCCCGCCATCACCAGCGCTCTCCTCCAGCCGCTTAACGGCATGCCGAGAGGCAGTATCAGCAGAGGGCATTGAAGTGGAAGAGCTGTGTGGCGTGAGGTCCGTGCTTGTGCTCATCCTGAATGCTTCCTGGATCAGTGATGGTGTTTGGCGGCGTGTGTTGTGCTTCCGGCAGTTAGTGCTCAAACCGTCTGTTTCAACAATTCAATCTCCTTTAGACACGGTGGCCTTTGAGATATGTGCCTCCAGAGTATGGAGTAGTTGATTCTGTTGCTGGCTTCTTGGGGATCTGCTCTTATTTATATATATGTCGCTGAGTCACTAATCGAGCTCGTCCGAGTGGTGTTAACGACGGAATTGTCTCGGAATCCCGTGTACCTACTGCCCAGTGCGGCACACGACGCGGAGCTCCGCTATCCTCACCCGCGCTATCTCCAGCTATCCCCGGCTATCCCCGCATAACCTCTGTCACGTGACTGGATTTGGAGTTTTTTTTTCCAAGCTTTGCGGGGCTACAGCAGCAAGCCCATAGTTTCAGATGGGCCATTTCAAAGTGGGACGTCTCATTGAGGAGTAGTCGTTAGCAAGTTGTAACTAGTAGTGATGGAGTATGGAGTTTCAAGTTTGTGCCACAGGCTATATCATACATGTTTGTGGACCATGTTCACCTTGTATCACTTAGCTGACTGTACCATGCCCCCTTTTGTGGGCTCTGTGCCTTTAGTACGAGGTGCGTATAGTACTCATCATCATAGCATCATAGCTCACGTCCAGCTACTAGCTTATAGGTAGCTTCATTTAATGAGATCCAGTGTCAACGCAAGTGTTTAGTTTCATGATTAGGTTGAGTCAGGCGGCTAGGCCGAAAGCTAATTAACAACGGCGAACCTCGACATTAATCTGTCATGGAACATGGATCCTAGAGACCTTGGATGAGTTAACTCTAGTGTACAGACTCCTAAAAATCAGTTTAGGGTTGTAATATGTGAATGACAACTCTCATGAATACTTTAGACCTTTCCGATCTGGGACGTGGACGTCAAGTGGGATCTAAAGATCAGGCGATCAGATACGGTTGAAGAGCATCTCTGCTACACTGTGGCTCGTCTACCGGCAAGCCATGTACTTTCACGGCAGAACAGGCATGGGGACCAGCCTCCAGGGGGTTGGTCGTACTAGTAGCATAACAAGTTACAAGCGATCTGGTTTTGGGATGTTTCGAACGTAGTGCGTACTTGGGTGGTGTGTTCACAGCTCCTGTGGGAAAACGGTACCTTGATGCATGTCGCCTATGGGTCCAGTACGTCTACCCGCGCAGCTTTGAATAGCCAACTGGGCAGGCCAATTTGAGACACTTCAGGCAATCAAATGATGGTCCAACTTCTAACTTCAACCATCTAGTACATATTAGTCCAAGCCAGTTGTAATGTATTTACTATTGGAAGTTGTTAGGGCTCTGATTGTCTTTTTCAAATCGCATGGTCTATGGTCTGTCTGGCTTTGAGCGCCTATGATCTCAAACATATTCAGGCAGGGCCGGCCACGAGCGCCCTTGATCTCATACGCTGTCTCATTAACGCATGTCGCACGTTCAAGTATCGCTACCAAGAATTCGGTGGACAGAAATAATTGCTCAAGACTCATTCTCAGGCTTTCTTGATCCATAGGGCTGAGGCTAAATGCTCTGTATAGATATATTAAAGAACGCCGGCATATCCGGGGATCTCGGGGATATAAGGGGACGCCCAACTCTGGATCGCCGATGGCATTCCGTAAGGAATCCTAAGCCCTGAGCCTCAGGAGTTTTCGCGCCCAAATATTACCTAAAATGGACATAAAAGTGAGGTTTTCAAGCCGCGACTCGTAGATCAACAAAGGGGTAAGGAGGTGTCTCCCTCTTCCACCTTTAACCATCTCATTTCCATCCACAAGATGACCGAGCCCAGTACCGCTTCGAAGTGGAGCATCTTTGAGGAATGCCTCGGCATTCGCAGCTTTCAGATCGTCAAAATGCGCATGCCAGATGCCAAGATGAAGGAGACTTGTGAGGTGGCTGCCTCCATGTGAGTTTCACATTACGTGTTATTCTCTTCAAAAACACAGCACTGACCCATCCAATTTCAGCATGAATGGGCATAAGGGGATATTTTATAGGGCTAATGTTATGGCTCCAACTCTCCGCTCGGCTTCGGCTTTTCAGCAGAGAATTCAACACCTCTCAAAGCCACAGGTGTTGACTGGTGCAAGCCAACGCCCACCTGTCCGTCGTCTCCTTGACAGCATTTCTGCCAAATTTGTGGCTGATAATGGTGGGCTTGACTTGAGTGATGAGGATCCAGCAGAGCCTGAACGCAATCTCCAATCTGGTGAAGGTTGCGATGACCAGGCCGTGAAGAAGCGGGGCCCCTTCAGCTCAAGATTATCTGATGGTGAGCTCAGCATCGAGTTCCTCATGTCAGGTGAGCGTGATCTCGTTCCTTTTGATATCAATCGCTTCATGGAGGAAAAGCATAGTCTCATTGATGAGGCTATGATTGCTATAACGGGCAAGGGAGCCGAGGGATCCCAACAAGTATCCAAACACTGCATGCAGTATGTCGAGGAGATTGCACTTCAGCAGTACATATTGACATACAAACTGCTCAGACGTGACGTTACAGACAAGATCTTTGAAGACCAAGTAAGGTTGAGAAATGAGAGAAAGCACAACATCAAAAACCATGAGACACATATTCAGCGCAAGAGACTGTCTGTGCCAGCACAAGTTCTGACCAACTCCAGGGGGGAGGTCACAAGCCTGCGGGGAGAGACTGCCTATCAAAAGGCCAACAATTCTGGAAACAACACTCCTCCTGCTTCCCAAGCACCACCTCCTAAAAGACACACCGCATATGTCTCCCCAGTGGTGCGGGTCCCATCACCAGCACATGCTCATGGGCTGGCTCAATCAGTACCTCATCAAACGCAACAGCAACAAACTCAATTGTCCGCCCAACGCTTGAAGTTTCAAAGCGACTACCTTCATGAAATGAGAAGAAGAAACCATCTTTTAGAGAGAACCAACTACCTTCAGGAGAGATATCTCGACCTGTATGAACAGAGCTTGAAACACAGGGACGTGGACGACTCGTATCAAAAGCCTGAAACTATTCCCTCTGAAGATCCTAACACTTTTGAAAACGCTGATATGTATCTGGACGACGTCGATGACGTATCAAACACCGTGGGTGAATAGATTTTGTATCCTGATCACTTTGAAGTTCACAATTTTAATGTAGTTGTTGTAATTGATGTATATATATGGGGAGGTAGAATGGATGCGATTCGCGGCTAACATGCTGCCCCCGGGTATTCAACAATTCAAGGCAAACGATATGCTTCGATGATTTCTCCAGCCAACTCCCTGTCAAAAAGAGTGACAACAATCTTCATCCATTCCTCTTCACGGCCAATCAAAGGAAGTTCCCTCAGCTGCGCCAAAACCTCTTGATCGTGCTTGAAATAGCGATGTAGCGACCCACTGTGGATGGTATCAACCCAAAGTATAGTCCAAGGCTGGCCGTCTCCGTATCTTTGGTTCTCAGGTATACCAGCGCCAGGCCCAGTGCGCCCTCAGCAGTGATCAAGGTTCACCTCCAGCAGCTCATCAAATAGAGTTCTTGTTAGCCCGGTTTTTTGAAGAAATTCTCGATCATCGCCGGACTCATACAGTCTGCTTCAAGGCGTTGACTCTTCCCTCGGGTTCAATAGTGATGGACGAACTTGGTATAGGCGGTAATTCTTGGGTATGCGCTCTCTATTGAACTGTTCTTCGAACTGTTGAGCTGAGAGATCAATGAGAGCCTCTCATCTATTCTCCTCGCCACCCTCTTCAAGACCATCAACGTCATCAATCAATGGATCAGCAAATATTTGGAAGTTGTCCATCCCAATAGAGCGTTCCCTGAGGTAGTGAGATGGCGCGGTTGCCGCCCTGTGGGCCAGTAAAGACCAAGTATGATGTGTTGCAGTCGTTGTTTACTTTGTCAAAAGCGCTTTTGTTTTTTTTTCTTTTTTAAAAAATCCACAGGATATTTTGAGAATCCTCAGGCCAAAAAATCCTCAAACCTCGAAATTCAAGCAATAAGGATTTTTAATCCTCAGGCCTCGTCGCGCAATACTGAAAAAACCTTATTTCTGGGAAAATCCTGAGGATCGCGCTCACCGAATGGGGGTCCTTGCTAAACCCACCTTAACGCTTTCGCATGACAAGCTTTATGACAGGTCACAGCATGGATCTAACTTAAAGACGTCATTCCAAAACGCCCTAAAAATATGGGCCTGGAATCGAGCACCAGCCCATATGGCTACTACTGCTAACTTGTACCTAAAAATTAATTTGATCAGGGTACGGACGGTCAGACACCACGTACATTAGCGAATAGCTATCTCAAAGCAGCAATTCATGTCCATAGATTACGAAGGTTTGCAACTGGACTTGACATTCCAACCGTTAAACTAGGCCAAGTCAATCCTATGACTGTTTCGCATAGTCCTCATCTACTCAGGCAGTATGGAGTTGATACAAGCAAGATCCAGATCTCCGTGGAGCAGTACTGTGCAGCAGATGCACCCAGGCTTACGTGGGGGAGTTGAAGATGACCACCTTGTACCGTCGTAAGAGTAGCAACTACCATTTCGACAGTCAGTAAGCAAGAAGAATTTGTAGTTCGATACTCTCGGAGGAGAATGTGTGCCTTATTCGAGCTCCCTGTTCGGGAGAGAGAGAGAGAGACAAAGAGAGCGAAAGGGCGTGTAAATGGATAGCCGAGACGGGCCGGTAGAAGGTAGTCTCAGACACTAGTAAGGAATGTTGCTCCTTTTGGCAAAGTAGTTTGGTGAAGAATTAATATTGAGAAGTGCCACCGCCTCTCACTGGAGACATATTCGTTGAAGTAACGGCCCATACAGGGCACCCGCACGAACGCCACGCCTTACGGCCGTATACATAGACACATTCTAGTCTTGTCAAACATGTTCTCACTTCTACAATGCGTCATAGCACGGTGTGAAAGTCCAGAAAACTGCGACATGAAGCTGGTTGGTGGAAAACAGAGATCAAGAGCGCCGCAGAGCTGGGCATTTCTTGTGGGGGCTCAGAAATAGAATTTAGCATCGAAGCCTTCGAAAAGCTTCGAGAAGGTTCAACCGGCTGCACATTTCACATTCCACATCCAACGTTCAAGATCGTTCTACAGCGTCAGCCGTCAGTGGTCACTCAGCTGCGATCATATGGATTCAGGTCCATAGGTTTTACCGTTGTAAAGGTTCACACGGACAAAGGAAAGGCAAGATCGATTTAGCCTCCATTTCTGCAAACGGCAACACCCGCCAACGGTCTGGCGCTCGCCTTATGCTGTCTCGCGTGCTTCTACTACATATGTACACCACCGAGGTCGTGTGGCCAGAGTCCAGTGCCCAAAGCGGTCGAACAAGCCCCTAGTGTCAAGGCTGCATCACAGATCTCAGAATCTAGAAGGCGGGCAAAAGAGGACCGGATGTCATACGTAACAACTTTGATCCAAAGTTGGCTCGTTGCTAAACCTTCTTTCTCCGATTCCATATGCAGGCAACCGCTCGAGCTTTGCGGTTTCCGAGTTGGCGAGACGCATAGGAACCCCCGAGTTCCGCCTTCCACGACTCGTTACAGGCTTCCAGAAACTGAGGTGCAGGACACCCACCCGCCACACCTCCAGTTGTGGGCTACTCAGGGCAAACTGGAAAGCCTCTCACAGCGTGGCGTTCTACAAGCTTGACGGCTCTGCAGACGGGATCTGGCCGTCCAAGGAGGCTTGGATCTTATTGTGCCACGCCCGCTCCTCACCTACGCTGGGCCCAGGAGAAGCGCTTATACTAGTTCCCCCCAGGCAGATGAAGCTATGATATGGGGATCTATAGACCCCAGTGTAGTATGACCCGTACTGAGGAGAGGCACGTCGGCCCCGTCTTACGAGAGATCGACAACTCGAAACTGGGGAATGTATTGTCCCTACTGCTGTCTGCACGCGAGGCTCAATTGTGTTCCGCAGCGTCGCTTAAATTCGTGCATGCAGTTGTATTCTTGGGGACGGCGTCGAATCTCCCCCCAACAAAACCAGGAAACCTCTCCTGGGAGGTGATCTGGGATCTCTACGGCACTCCCGGGCATTCCGTATATTTGTGGAACTATATTGCTTCACCGTTATGTACTTTTGAACCCCCTTGGTCCAAAATGGACGTAGGGGGCACCCGTCCAACACTGAGAGGGACCCGAGCTACGTAGCTAACACGGCCTTCCACTGCGCTGGAACCTTCGTTCGATCTCTAACTCCCCAAGTTACTAGACATACAAGTTTCACAGTTCCATTTTTTCGACACAAAGAGACAAACAGAGGAGTGCTTGTTCTGGTTATGTGGATCTGGCAAACGTAATTTGAAAATCACCCGCATGCGTTACCCCGCGGAACTCTGCATATATGACAACCCACAGCTGACTCTGAGCAAAAATATAGACCAAGGCGTTTACAATCCACAAAAAGCTTTCAAATAGGTTGTCTGACAGGGCATGGCCTAGACAGTAGTAGGTATAATCCGACATGCGTCCTCAAGTGCAGAGAGGCGTGTCTTCGACCAGAT
>JAKUBT010000091.1:0-22345 GCA_030563305.1 Petasospora maesae
TGGTGTTGTTGTTGATGACTTCTTCTCGCCACCAATCGATGTCTTGGGCTTCTTCACAGCAGCGTCATCTGTTCACTCCACAATCACTCTCAGTGGACGTACCATCTGGGGCTAATATGGCAGCCGGGGCTTCCAGGGATTTCCACGGATTCAATTGGTTACTGATAATTCCAGTATTCCAGTAGCGTCAAAGAGTCGAACTACTTACCAGACCTGATGAGACGTGTGCATTTCGGATCTTGGAAGGGTGGCCCAGGGCTCATGACCACTGCACGTGACTTGATCCAGACTAGTACCGGAGTGACCAACTCCAGAACTGAGCTCAAATGCCAAAAGACCTCTCAGCACCACCCAACCTCCCAACCACCCAACCTCCAGACAGAAACACGCCTTCAACAAGAATGATTAATATCTCTGTGCTTTCATGTATCTCGAGCCTCGAGCCATCTTGAGCTTTAGCAGGTCACACCCAGCAATCAACGGGGCAACACAGAAATGCAATTTCGAATTGGCAAAATTCGCCTACTTCCAAGAAGACAATCTTTGGTCTCAAGTGCTACTCATCCATTAATTGAAAAGATATGCCACCAGATACGTGAAAGGAACAATGAGAAGAAGCATACAGACTTTGAGGATACGTTGTTGGGCCGTTTACCGCCGGAGATTCTGAGGTCCATCATCATGATGCTGGACATCTTTGACGTACGCCACCTCCTTGTTGCCTACAAGGACATTAGACGTTTCTTCCTCAGGCTGTTACCTCCACAATGCTCCTGTATCAACTATCCGCTGCTGTGTACGGACAAGTACAGATGGACGAGACAGTTCTTTGACGTTGAGGGAATTCCTACCTTGCCCATGTCAGAGTATCACCAGGGGAGGTATCCATCGGCAACACAAACACTTATCCAACTCTTTGAAATGCCCACACACACGAAGCACCGCAAATTTTTCTCCAAAGAATTAAATTTGTGCAGCGCTAGTAAGAGTGATGTCTCATTCTGCACTGAATTTTCAGCAGACGGCCTGTATGGTGCCTATCCACTACTGAACAGGTACACGTTTTGCATAACGGCTCCGCTCCAAATGTGCACTGCACTGTCTCTCAGCAGATTGTACTGCACAGGGGCAAAGGTGTGCCATCTTTTCTCTTGGGATCTTCCCGGATTTCACTGTGTGCATGATGAGAGTACTGGATGGGGAAGCTATGAGCACGGGATGGATGTGTATGGATACAGCCGCTACGGCCTGGAACGATTGACGGCAAGCTCATTTGGTTCGGTAAAGTCACTGGAGATTACCAACATGGAGAATGTCGAGAACCTGAGATTTCCCTCCTTACTATCTCTAACTGTGAGGTTCAAGACTCTAGCCGGGCCCAAGGCGACGAGACCGTTGTTCAAAGATATATTCATCCCACAGGTCAGGTCGTTGTCGATCATTTACTCTACAAGGTTCCCGGTTATTTCAGGGATCACTATCAATACCGTGCCTTGTTATCTCGAGTGGCTTCATAGGACGGTGTTGAGACGTTCTCCAGTTTGGAGAAGACTCTCTCTGATACACATTGATGCTTCCGAAAGCGCCACGAGGCCAACATCACCAGTCATTACTGAGAGCGAACTGAAAGAGTCGGTTGACTTGAGCTTCACGAAACTGTTTCAGATCCAGACCATCATTGGGGGCCCACCATCGCTCATATCAATGATGGATCTCAGCCAATGCATTGCTCTCACATGGAGAATATCGGAGCAACCAAGAAATTCAGATGCTCCTACATCGATACCAGAATCATTGTATGTGCCGATGTGCCAGCTTTTATACCTGCAGGTCTGTGTTCCCAATGTGAAGCTTCCCTTCCTCAAGACCGACGCTGGATCATTGCTGCATCTAAGGGTGCTATCTATCCTCACGTTTGCCCCAAATCTGCAGCTGGACAGGATAACAGAGTCGATGACATCTGCGTTGGTATTCGCCAACCTGATACTGCAGTCGTTTTGTGAAGACACGCTAAAGATTCCCAAGAATTTGTTTCAAGGATTATCGGACTGGAATACACTGGTCCTATACGGTGTTCATATACCTTGGAGTGAACCAGACTTCAACTTTCTGCGGTCGATGGGGCAGCTATTGCGTACACCGGACAGTATCTCAAACTTCTTCGTACCCGCTACGTATGTGAAGCGGAAGAACAAGTCGGGTATATTTGATCCCAAGGACCCTGCTGATCACTGCTTGATTGAGAAATGCACTTTTGATATTGGTGAGACGTGAGACGTGAGACGTGAGACGTGAGACGTGAGACGTGAGACGTGAGACGTGAGACGTGAGACGTGAGACGTGAGACTTCGACCAGGCGGTCACGATCATTGGCCCAGATTGATCTATCTGCTCCTAAATCACATTGACAGATCGCCTGTCATGCTTTGACATCACTCTATGTGATACTGCTGTAGTCAAATGTCATGAATAAGTGATCAAAGGTAAAAAAACTGGCTCTTATTCTAGTAGCACATTGTACCAGGCGGCAGCCCCCCCCCCCGGGGAGAGAGGAGTGCCCCGACCGTGTCACAAAACACCCGCACACCACTAAAATTCATTCGCGACGGGGAGAAGGCAGGAAAAAAACAGTGAAAAGTTGAGGCGATGGCAACCTATCAGCACCTATTGAACCTAACAAAACACTGGAACGCAATGCCAAAAGCTAAAGGAAAAGTATGTTATCTACTGGACACGTTATAAGCTTCAAGAATATCCACTAACAATGCGTCTTTGTGCAGGGTGGAAAGAACAGAAGAAGAGGAAAAGGTGACTACGCCGGTCAGAAGAGAGAGTTGATCTTCAAAGATGAAGGACAGGAATACGCCCAGATCACCAAGATGTTGGGTAATGGACGTGTCCAGGCTCAGTGTTTCGACGGACTCCAGCGTATGGCACATATCAGAGGAAAGTTGAGAAAGAAAGTGTGGATGGCACAAGGTGATATCATCTTGGTTTCACTCAGAGATTTCCAGGATGAGCAGTGTGATGTTGTTCACAAGTACAACTCTGATGAGGCCAGAGCCTTGAAGTCCCAAGGTGAGTTGCCTGAGTCTGCAAAGATCAACGAGACTGATACATTCGGTCAGGACGATGAGGATGATGTCAACTTTGAGTTCGGTGCCGCTGATGACAGCGATGGAGAGGACGAGGAGTTGGACATTGATGACATCTAATCTGGTCCCCCCCAGCGTATTATATTCGCATCCCCATTCAGAAAAAGTGGGCTTGTGGAACGACTGTTTGCTTATTGTTTCTCTTCTTTCTGCTTCCAGGCTTCATTGTTCGTGCCTCCTCGTTCCCCTATGAGGGAGGTGATCGAATTAGTCGCCAGGAGGTGTTGCATCTTTGTACATTATGAATTAACGTCATGTTAGCTACTCTAGAATCTGGATACATACAATCGTAGGACGCTATAGCCCAAATGTTCATGGGAGATACGGAATAACGTGTATGCACTTGAATGTACTTGTGTATAAACCCCACGCTCAAACCAGGAGCCAGGGCCAATAATTGTTATTTTTGGAATGTGTCAATCGTCAATCGTTTCATATCTGTTTCAACCCTTTTCAACCCACGATATGCTTCAAACTCTGAATCTATCATCGTCATCGTCATTGGAGTTGATGCTCATGGAGTCAAACCTTCTTAACCCAACACTCTCGTCATTGCCTATGCTCACGCCCGTTCCCGATCTCTGGATGTTGAGAGATCTTCTTGTCTGGAAGGCACCAACACCTCCGTCAAGTGGGATATCACCAAGATTTTCCTGAGCAGAGAACAATTGCTGATGCTTGCTGTGGCTCTTTTGTCTTGAGATGTTCAAGAGATAGACACCAGAGAAGATGATGAGGAACCCACAGATAAGCGAAATAGAATCCTTAGGACCGGCCTCGTTGTAGTTTCTGAAAAGGATGAAGTTGGCCACAAGGGTGGCTGTTGTGAATGTGACATAGTAAAGTGGGTTCACAATGGATGTATCGAATTGGTCCAGAGCCTTGTTGAAGTAGTTCATCTGGGTCATGATACAAACGACGACAACCGCGATGAAGATGTATGTCGAGAGATGTGTGAACTGATTGTTACCTCCGAGTGTGAGCTTCAATGCAATACCGAAAGCCTTGATACTGACAATGGAAATGGATCCCACAGAAGAGCAAATGGAGATGTAGTAAATTGGGTTCTTGGTACCGTGGATTGGTGCAACTCTGTAAATCATAATCAGAGCAAAAACAGTCACGGCCAGAACGTATGCAATGAAGAGTGGAGTCATGGCATACTGGAGGATCTCGTCCACAGTGTCAATGTCTTTATCGTTTGGAGCGTGGAGGACGATGATGACGGACCCAAGAAGACAGATGGCACATCCCATCTTACCAAGAACGCCCAACTCCTCTTTCAAGAACACAGCAGCCAGCACGGCACCAATGATAACAGACAGGGCACCCAACGGTGTCACCAAGATAGCCGGGGCAAATGTGTATGCTGCAAAGTTTGCGACTTCTCCTATGGCCATGGTTACCATACCGGCCCACCAGATGGGATTCTTAAGGTACTCGTGTCCCTCTCCGTCAAATCCTTGTTTGGACGCGTCTTTGAGACCTTTCTTTGTGATGATGAAAGATGTGCCGATCGCGAAAGAGGACGATATGGCCAGTGCAAGGCCGATGTACTTGTCAGCAACCATTCTGTGGATGTGTGTGTGTGAACGATTGATTGATGAGTAGCTAGCTCTTGGTGGGTGAAGATAGGGGAAGAAGACGTTGATCTCGGGCCTCGCCGCGTGGTACAACTTGTTGACGTTTCGCGCTGTGGCCGAACCACCTCAAAAATCAAAAAAAAAAAGAGTTCACGATGAGGGATCTGTAGCAGAGAGGTGCTCTGTTTGAGTGTTATTACACTACTACAACTTGCTAAGCAGTGCTATTTGATTATGGAGGTGGATTCAGGGGCATCAATATCGCAACTTGCGAAATTTGCAGCTGTGCCGCTCGCCGTGGAGGACGTTGAGCAGGTCAAGAAGCAGCTCATCTCCAACAAGAAGACCGATGATCCACAGTACGTTGCCGCTCTCCTGGCGGTCTTCCCAGCCTTGTTGGAAACTCTCAGATCAGCTTCTGGAGTGGGTGCACTGCGTCCAAGATGTGCTGAGACTCTTGTCATCTGGGCCCTGCGATGTGCTCAGGTGGTGCAGAAGGAGCCCGTCTCACACGAGTTCAACGCTACCCTCCAACAATCTCCGCTGTTGGACGAGAAGACTCTGGACTTTTTGTATGGATACATTGTCGACTACTGGAATGAGACAGGCGTACCACTTTCCAACGCTTTGAAAGATTTATTCGGCAAGCTCGTGATCCTCGTGAAGAACTTCGAAAACGCACAACCTGTATTCAGACGTTGGTGTGACAGGGCGCTCATCATACAGAAGGAGAGAAGGGTTCTCTATTATCTCATTGAGGGACTTGTGAAGGAGATTGACGACAGAGAGTACGTTTTGAAGAAAGACCCAATGTTCATTGAAAACTCACTGGCTCTAATTGGATCTAATGCCCTTGGTGCTCTTATTGGAAGATCTCTAGCCGCTGTGTACAAGAAGCTCTACATTGACGACTCACACGCTAAGGAGTGGGTATCTACTTATTGGGATCCTGTGATTGCTGAGCTACGACACACACAACTACGAGGAGGAGTAAAACATCATCTTTTGCCTCTACTCTTTCAGATCTCCAAGGCCAGTTTTACCATCGTGGTGGACAATCTCAGAGATGATACAGAGCTTTTCATTTCATGCTTGAACATTGGAAAGCAACTTGCCATTGAAGAGGATCCATTCCCAGCCATTGTTTCGCGTGAAACAGTGGAAGAGCTGCTCGTCCTTGAACAACACAAAATCAAGATCTTTCAATTGCTCACACTTTCATCCAAGACATCCAGACCAGTCAATCCACAAGTGTATGACCTCTTGAAGAACTACATTGGAATTTACTTCGTCGATACAGAAGTCGAATCAAGAAATGTGTTTATTGCATACTTCAAACAGTTCATCCACAGACTTAGAGACTCAGCATATGCATTGAACAGAGATGCAGCAAAATGGCAAAAGAAAGGATTCACCGAACAAGCTACACCAAGATTCGCACAAGTTGAAGAGACCAAGGAGTTTTTGCTCTGGACTATCGATTTCATCAAGACCCAGATTCTTCCAGGTTCTCCTTATCAGAGACTCATTACAGGCCTGAAAGTCCTGACACACATTGTTGAATCCAACCTTGATCCTAACGTGCCTTTCAAAGTTGAGGTGGATTACCCATACAAGGTCAGTATCTTCGATGATGTTCTCAAAAGACTTCTTCTTGATAACGTGTTGAGTACGTATGAAGATATTCGTGAGATATCCGTCTACTTGCTTTCAATCTCCAGGACGCAGTGGACTGCTAAAGAAAAGGAACAGATTGTCAATAAGGGATTCGAAATGATTTCAGACTACAACAAGTCTGACAATGGATCTAAGATCTTGGAGATGGCTTTCAGATTGTTCCAGGACAAGACTATATTTGAGAGATTGGTATCGGAGATCCCACTCACAAATGACATTGCCAAAGGTGTCAAGAATCCAGTCGATGGTTATTTCCAGTCAATGGCTTTGATCATGGCTCAAGATAAGTCTGTGGCAAACGGTAAGCAGATTTTGTCGATCTGTGAAGAAAATTGGAACAACGTGAAGGAAATTTTGGTTCATGACTCTCCAGAGGGATGTGATGAGTATAATGTTGGATCAGCACAATTGGTTCTGAGTTATGGATGGAGATCTACAAAGGAATCCACAATCTTACTCCAGGAAGTCTTGAACTTGCCATTGGATGACCAAGATATCATCAAGATTGGTGAGTTGACTCTGGATCAGCTCTCAACAGTTCGCCACCGAGGTGCATTTGCATCCGTGTATCCAACTTTCATCAAGGTGGCATCTGTTTGTAAGTCACAAATTCCAGAACAGAACAAGAAATGGTTGGATCACAACATCAACTTGATTAAGACCAAGACACAGCTTGTTACCAGAAGATCAGGAGGATTGCCATATTTGGTCACTGCCATTGTCACAGTGGAGAGAGATTTGTTCAAATATGCCTTTGAAGAACTTTTAAACATTGCTGAGATCCCAGTGGATGAACAAACTGACAGTGAAATTATGGACATTGCACAGGTCCATGCATTCAACTGTATCAAGACTCTGTTTGTTGAATCTCTTTTGTCCAATGCTTGTGCTCCATACATTGATAGAGGCTTGGAACTATCGTTGTCAACATTCGGCTCAAAGATCTGGGCAGTGAGAAACTGCTCCATCATGCTCTTCACGGCCTTACAGAACAGACTGTTTGGCAGAAAGAAGTTGAGTGCTCGTGTTTTTTTCTCAAGGTACAAGGGAGTTAAGGGAATTTTGATCAAGATTTTGAGAGAAACAACTGATGAAACATTGGAGACTTTGTTCCCTGTGCTGACTATCTTGTCAAAGCTCGAGAACACACCGGGCTATGATGGATTGGACGAGTTCCGTCCCTTGATTAGAGAATGTCTTTCGAACAAGTTCTGGAAGATCAGAGAGTGTGCATCTTGGGCACTTCCAGCTTTGGTTTCGGACCCAATCTCAGAGACGAAGAACTTATTGAAGGATTGTACTTTGGAGAACCAGAACAAGCTGCATGGTGCTCTTTTGGCAATCTTAGCCTTGAAGTCGGTAGATGAAGAGATTTCCCAATCACTTTTCTCGATGGTGGAAACATTGATCGTGGATAACCCATGTTATGCTACAAGAAAGGCATTCGTTGACGTTCTTTCTTTCTGCACACTTGACACTGATACCAAGAAACTTCTACAGAAGGCATTTTCCCATGACAACTCTATCTACGAGATTGATGGTTCCAAACAGCTCTACCTCAAGAGCCTCTATGAGTTGATTGTTAATGAAGAACTTCTGACCGTTGGTTTGAACTCTGAGTTTTATGAGGTTAAGCTCACTGCCATCGAGTACTGCACTAAGAACTCCATCCATGACCAAGACATTGTGAAGATCTCCAAGGACGAATTAGAGTGGACGTTCATCAGATCAAAGGCCATCCCACTCGTCGAGAGCTATGAAGTTGGCAAAGTGTTGGACTTTGCTACACATCAGGAGAAGTATGGTGAGGAGATCAAGCGTTCGTCATTGGAGTTATTGGGAAGTGTGGTCACCAGAGAGAAGAAGTTCTTTAATCAATGGTATGAGTTGGTCTTGAAGAACTCTGATGAAGATAAACCATTCCCAGTGAGACTATCTGCACTAAAGTCATGTTTCAGATTCTTGAAAGAGGAGCAAAACAGCCGTGTTTCCTGGCTGGTATACCAGTTCCTCACTGATGATGACGATGAGATCAGAGAGGCCGCTTCCAACCACATCCAAGAAGGTGTTGTACCATGGTACAATGCAAGAGCCTTTGCTTCTAATTTTGGATCAAATACAGAGGAGGCTGATATTGTCGCTAATGAGATCTTGAAGTTCACTTCTGGATTCAATTCAGTTGGACAGGAGAAGGTCTTGTTCAACATTGAAAAGAAGAACCTCTACAGATGTACAATTGAACAGCATCAACAACTTCAGACCATGCTCAAGAACAGCACAGCATACCTTTCTGAATCTACCAAAGATGAACTGATGAACCACTTCATCAGCATCGTCAAAAGACTCAATGTGCTCATCAAAGACTTGGGATACGATGGTGTTCTTGGTTGGTCTACACAGGAGGATCTGTTCGAGGAGATCTTCATTACACTTCAATATGCCTCACAGCTAGGTGTTTCCACTGGTGGCATCCTAGTGGATGGTGTAAGTGTTGAATTGCATACAGCATTGCTTGGACAGCTTTAGAATTGTCCCATTCAATAGCATGAATTAATGATCAAAGATATAGAGTAAGTGCGATTTTGCTTATGTAAGTCACGTTAATGATGTTGTTACGTAATTTTTTGGGCGCGCTCTCGACCGGCCATGTTCAAGATCAGCATGGATTTTTGAATTTTGCAACCCATCATCAAACAAACTTCTTGTTCATCTTGATCAAATCAGCGGAGTCAAAGAAGTTCAAAGGCTTTTTCCCCAAGAGCCTTGATAAGACAGACATCAAACAACTAAGGACGGGAAGAGACAGACCACAATGGATCCATTTGAGGCACGTCTGCAATTCATCCAGATCCTGGAGACATTGACCCCATCCTCCCTAACGATATCCAAGGCTATTGGGTTTGCAATGAGGAACAAAGAGCTTCATGAAGATCTACACTCTGTCGTTGTGGAGATGCTAAGCAAAATCGACATCAATCAACGGATGAATGTGATGTACTTCTTGGAGATGTTAGTGATGACCGTTGCTACTCAAAGTTCATCTAGGGAGTTCAAAGATCGACCATTTGTGATGAATATTCAACGTGATTTTGCAAGAATATTGGAGAAAGTTGTACCGAGAACGTGTTTGATCAATCTCAATGGATGTGTTGATCTGTTGAGTGACGTTGAGAAGTTTTATCCAGATGTTGATAATGCAGAGCTACGAAGGGTATATCAGACAATCAACCTTGAGAAGGATGCAAAGAATGTGGGGGCAGATGAAGGGTTTGCCAAGGCATGGAGATACCTTTGTGAACGGAAGAGATCGAGTATGATGATGCATTTACAACTTGATTCTGATCGTGCCATTGGAGATGCATCCACAACAGGGACCGGGGATGATGATCTCATCAAGTTGTCAAACAGACAGATATTACAACGTATGGAGGATGATAGGGAACGTCATAAGAGGTTCAAAGAGACGAATTGGGTTGTGAACAGACCAACGGGGAAGATCAGTGAGGCTGAGTTTAAGAAAATTTGGAACCAGTATGGGTCCTTGGCTGACGAGGATATCAACGATATGAAGGAGTTGTACAAGAATGCCGGTGATAGTTATCAAGTTGGTTGAAGGTTGAAGAGACGCAGTAATGGATGAGTGGAGTAGCTGTTCTTATGTCAACGTTTGCCGTGATGGCGATGAAGTAAAAAAAAAAGTTTTAGATACAGTGGTAAAAAGTCGGTGATTCTACGCGTGTGTGAGCTGTTGCAAAAGACATAGTTGCATCTTTGAAATTGGGTAGACAAGGACACCGCTGGCACTTCAGGCCTCCCTGCAGCGTACAGTATGTATATGTACTGTTTCTGCCAGTGACTGAAGTGACCCAGCTGTTCTCTGATATGGTTGAAGCTCAAAGTTGGGTGCAGCAGCTGGATGGTGGGTTTGATGTCAAACCAACAAGCAAGCACACGCTGGAAGATCCCATGTCGAGCAGGGAATGATTCACCTCAGGGGGTTGGCCCCGTTAAGACTTAAAACATTTCTGAATCTCCAGACAATTTCAAGATAGCTAATAAAAGAGCGGAATTAGATCTCGTAGTGAGAGTTAGTGTGTACGAGGGATGGTCAGGTCCCCCAGCGAATTTATAGGCGGCCTCGTTACGCGTTGAGCGAAGGTGGTTACGAGCACTGGTCTCTCCACACTCCTTCCTTGCGGCTGCTACTGATATCTACTGAACACAAACCCCCTCCCAGTAAGCTCCTATCCAAAGACAAGGACTTGGATCATAGTGTATGCCATGCATTCATACCGTCCAAAACTTCAAGTATATCAATGGATCATTGACATACGATATGAAGCCAGGGGAGTGTCAGCTGGATGTGTATAGTCAAGCCTCAAACGGCCCCTCCCTCCAGATATCACCCTTACTGTGACTAATTCATCATGAATCATGGTGGAAAATTTAGTGGATGTCTCGACAGCCCGGTGGGGGCCAGGGCTCGTGACCGTCCAGGGGGGCCAGGGCTCACAACACACAAACTACTTCAGAAACACACGACATGTCCATAACCCCATACTCCTAACAAAGTGCAGGAGTTTAGAGCATGATTCTGGGGAACGCTGTGGGGGGATGGCACGGCCTTTACACACCCTCCTCTCATCTGGAGTCTCACCCCACAATCCACACCTTCATGTCCCACAGATCCCACAGATCCCATTCACCTCTTCGTACGCTTATTCCCTTATGCCCTTACACCCCAATTGAACCTCAAGACCACGGATCACAAATGTCCCATCCTGGATCCTGTCCTCTTTGCCCCTACGCTTCCTCCCCACGCTTTTTGGATTTCTTACTTGTCCTAAGCCTACCGTTGTACCAAGATATGAGAGGGCCCCCGCGTATGCAAGGAGGAAAAGGGGTGGGGACGCGGTGGGACGATCTATCGATCTTGCTGTGTGGGCCGTGTTTTTTGACATCAACTGATCCCACCCCACCCCCATGGCCAAGCTCATCGCACACCCAATTGCCGAGAAGTGGGGGAGTTTAGGGTATATAGGGACAGGGGTAAAGTTTATGGAGTTAAGAACCTTGGGTCATATGACATAAGGAGTCAGGACATTGGAGATAGGAGATGGGGGATAGGGCATAGGAGATAGGAGATGGGGGATAGGGCATAGGAGATAGGGCATAGGGGATAGGGCATAGGGGATAGGAGATGGGGGATAAGGCTACGAAATACGTGGGGAATTAGGATCAAGGTAAGCAGGTGTATAGTAAATCCCCTATATACGTTGGACTCTCTAAGGTTGGTAGTATATATATATCTTTCTTTTTTTTTTGTATCAAGAGGATGATATGGTGGGTGTTTTTGTCATTATAGTCGTGTGGTGGTGGGGGGGGGGGGGGAGGATGCTGTGGTAGCCATGTTCTGGTTGTGTTGTTGTTGAATATGTCGAAAAATTGGAAAGAAAGAAAAAAAAGATGGTGATGTGTGCAAGCATTCCCCCTTAGATAGGATCATCCCAGTTGTTTAACTTCATGGTTCCATTCTTTGCAAAGTTGAGATGCATCTTGAAGGCATCCTGCAAGATGTGTGGTTGATGAAGTGCCTTAGTCTTCTGTGTGTAGTGTTCAGCTCTGTTAACGTAATCGAGCAATTGGTCAACGTAATCTGGGTGTGCACAGTGTTTGATGATGACTCTTGATCTCTCCTTTGGTGAAAGTCCTCTCAAATCGGCAAGACCTTGGTCTGTGACGATAATGTCCAAATCGTGCTCTGTGTGGTCAATGTGAGATGCAAATGGAACGACACAAGATATACCAGTTGGATCGGTTTTAGAAGCTCTAGCAGCTGGTGTGTGCATGATTGACACCTTGGCGTTTCTCAAGAAATCACCAGAACCACCCAATCCATGCAACATCTTAGATCCAGAGACGTTTGTAGAGTTGGCATGGGCATAGATATCAACCTCCACTGGTGTGTTCATGGCGATAACACCAAGTCTTCTGATGATCTCTGGAGAGTTAGAAACTACTTGAGATCTCAAACAGAGCTTTTGGGAGAACTCATCCCAATTCTTAAAGAATCTCTCAAATCCAGCTGGAGTCAATCTGATAGAAGTGGCGGTGGCATAGTCCAAAGAACCATTCTCAAACAAGTCCAAGAAGGAATCTTGCAACACTTCGGTCCAAACGTTCATGTGCTTGAAGTTTGCATCAGCCATACCTTCGATGACGGCATTGGCAATGTTTCCAATACCAGATTGCAATGGATGCAAGTTCTCTGGCATTCTACCAGCCTTCACCTCATCTCTAAAGAAATCAACCAAGTGTCCTGCAATGTTTCTTGAAATCTGGTCAGATGGGGTATTTGGACCAACTTTGTCAAGCTTTGTGGATTCGACAATGGCAATGACCTTGGATGGATCCACTGGGATAGCTTGTAGACCAGATTTCTGATCCACGGTGGTGTATGGGTATGGTTGTCTGAATGGTGGGTTCAATGGCATATCAATGTCATGAAGTCCCTCGAATGAAGGGGTTGCTGTGTTCACTTCGATGATGATCTTATCGGAAACGGAAACCATCTCTGGAGATGCACCAACGGCAGGACCTGGGACGATGGAACCGTCTTCAGTGATTGCAGTGGCCTCAATGATGGCAAAATCGAGCAAGTTGTTCTCCTTCTCACGTGTGTAAAACCCATAGGTCAAATCCTGTGGGAACATGGACAAGTGCTTATCAAAGAAGTTGATTCTACCTTCGTTGATTCCCTGAGCAATTGGTCTACCAACTTGGTGTGGAGCTCTTCTCTTGATCATGTTGTTTGTAGCCCATCTAGATTCTTCTGGACCAGCAGATGCACCAACAAAGAGGTTGAATTGGAGTTTACCTTGGAGGTTGTTGTCCTCAACGTGCTGGGCAAGGGCATCTGGGACCACTTTTGGAGCACCAACGGCGGTGAATCCGGACCAGCCCAAGTATTGACCATCTTTGAAGAGCTCGACACACTGCTCTGGTGTTCTGAGCTTGTTGAGGTATGGTGCGTATCTGACTCTCTGCTTGAGGATCTGCGACATTGCTTGGAGGAGGGAGGGTGTTAGTCTGTCTGGCTGGCTGTTCCTGTGGTTGATGATCTCTCTGCCTCCAGGGTGGGTGGGTGAGTGAGTGGGCTGCCAGTGTGGAGTAGTGGAGAGAGAGAGAGAGAGAGCTCAGCAGTAGTTGTCAGGGAAGGGAGAGACTTTAAATCCAACTCTCACAACCACAACCACGGCGGCTAACATTCCAGTATTGTTGAATATAAAAGCACCCAGGGACCAGAGATCAGCTTATCTTATTATACGAACTTTGTGTATGTGTTGACGTTGGGTGTTGACGACGGTGGGAGGGGAAGAGCGGATCGGGAAGAAAATGAGGGGAGCCGGGGGGGCACAAACGTGTCTTTATATTTTGGGCCGGGGAGTCGTCGCGTTCCTTGGAGTTTTTGGGCGGGAGTTTTTGGGCGGGAGTTTGGGACGGGTGGTATTCGGGAGACGGGACAGGCCACGCACGCCACGGTCCCAGGAGGTGGGCTGCGCTGGGTGTTTTGTTTTGTTTTGTTTGTTTTTCCGGTGGGGGTCCTTTCTTCCTGTGTGGGTGGGTTTCTGTTGGTGTTTCTTGTGCTTTTGCCTTGAATCTTGGGTCTTCTTCTTCTTCTTCCCTATTCATCCATCATAACATCCTATCCCACACAGCACTAGACAGAGAGAAACAAGTCACACCTCCCAGACCCAGGAACACTCGCACTCCGGTCCTCTCCGGACAGCCACAGCAGCATCTTCTTCTCTGCGCTTCCCAACCGTGCGCTATCTCACCGCCCTTTTCTCTATCTATCTACTTTATGGGCTCCTTTCTATGGATATTTGATGTGGGAGGTGATTACTATCACATACCAATGTCCATGGCTATCTACTGGAATTTTTTCGACAGCTTTCCAAGCATGCTCTGAAACCCCCACCATGCCTTTATCACCACCTCACTGTGTCAGTCCCCCATCCTGCACATACAAGCACACAACTCCGTCCATGTTGGTGGATGACCTATACCCCCTTTTTTCCCTCTGGAGCAACGGAGAAGGACAGCCATGCAATCACAACACTGCTATATCATCTTCCCTCTTCCCTCTTCACCTTCAAGTACACAACGGCTGCCTCTCACCGGTTAGCGGATCCGATGGGAGACACAGTGGGGACCTCTACCGTTGTGCGTTGTGCGTTGTGCCGACTCTCGGGCCCGCCGGGGGGAGGGATGTGTCAATTGGTGAGGTATATACTGGGCCATGTCTGCCCCCGCCCCCTATTCCACCATCTGGGTCTTTTCAACTAACTTCAACACCAAGTTAGAAGATGAGTTGTTAGGGGAGAGTTGGAGGCATATTATAGAAAGGAAGAGATCAAGAAGAAAACACAAACAAACATGCATCTCCATGTCCTCAGGGAAAAGTCGGAGTCTACAGGGGTTGAGATGAGGGGAGTAATGATGGGGGGAATTGGTGAGGGGAACAGAGACGGAGGGGGGTCCGGATCGGGAAGCGATAGACGACAGCGGAAGGGGTTCTCTTTGATGAGTTTTGTTTGGCGAGTTGATGGGGCAAAAATCGGGGGGGATCTGTGAGATGGATGGAGGGAGAGAGAGAGAGAGAATTTGTTGGATCATAGGGGGTTTGTTTCTCGTTTAGTGCTCAACAGGTGGGATTGTGCCAACACAAAAATTGGTGTTGGTTTAGGCTCAACTGTTTGGTACAAGGTCTTGTACTGGATTGCTGAGCTGTGTATCCATGGGGCTTATCAACCTTCGTTTATCTGCCTCTTTGGAAGGACACTACTATCTCGCAGACTTGCTTTTTGTACTTACAATCAAATGGAGAGAGATAAAAATGGAATTTTTACAATCAAAACGAATCTATACCCAGGAAACTCAAAGCATTCTTCTCCAAGACATCCTTATCAATCTTCATTGCACCAACGATATCTTCAATCATCTCAATTGGACCACCTTGCTCCACAAATCGATCCAGAGTCACATCAGTCTCACTCAACACACAACCTTGTGGTAACACCTCCAGGAACTTCTCAAGCTCATCCTTCTTAACTCCACAGTTGTTGATATAACTTGAGAATGATGCAAAGAACTTAGCCTGTGGGAACTTCTTAAACGTTTGAACAAACATCTTGAGTGTATCAACTGACCCCGTGTATGAATGAAGACATACTGAGCATTGCAAATCTGGTTTTAGTTCCGCCTTGATGATATCATGGATTAAACCTGATGATTTCACGTTATGGATAGACACAGGGAGGTTTCTGCTGAATGCAAATCGTAGTTGTCTTGTAAAGATCTCCCGTTGATGGTCCATCGAGATACGATAATTGGTCATCTTCTTATTGGGGTCTCTCTTGTATGCCGGGTTGGCGAAGAATCCATTAGATGGGATCCTGAACAGCTTGTCCAATCCAATTTCTCCACAGCATACCACTTTGTGCTTATCAATGTACTTCTCAAGTAATGTCATGTGTTCATCGAAATGGATTGGATCTGGTAGGATTGCAAGAAGTCCTTCATCCACAGTGGGGACATTGAACAATTGGGCATAATGATCCGGCTTGATGACTTTGGTTCCGAAGGGTTCTAGTGTGAATAGATGTGAGTACCAAGGATGTACACCAAACGAAGGTACCACGTTGTTCAGTTTCTTAGCAATGTCATCAACGAACACAGCATCGATGGCGTTTGTAGACATCAAGATGAACCGTACGTCGTATGGCAAGTTGGAGTAGCATCGCACAAACGAGTCGGTATCCTGCGCATCGAAGTCTGTGGCAATGTGACAATGGGCATCAATGAGCATTCTCTTTGAACTCTTTAACGATAGCCGGGCCCGTAAATAGAACTGCAATTTTGCTTTAAGGCCCGGGAAACCCCCGCGATGGTGGTTGTTCCAGCCTTCACCTCGTTCCATGGCCTTCCACACAGCAAACAAACGAAAACAAACCGGAAGGACAAACCTTCCCACCCCACACCACACACGAACCACACAGCACAATTGGCACAGCGGCACAATAGGGCGAGATTGAGACGTCAATAAGGAGAAATAAATATACACATACGGTCTACGCCCCTCAAGATATCGCAAAATGACGTTGATCGTGGCATCACTGTGAGTTACCGCCCGTCACCAGACGAAAAGACCCACGTTTCTGGACCATGGAACTAACTGAAATTAACTAGCTTCCTCCCCTACACGGTGGAGTTTGAGATGGAGTCAGAGGAGACTTTGGAACAACTTGCAGAGTCATTACCAATTAAAGTCCCAAAGCAACGTACTTCCTCAATCAATGCATCCACCGCACAGATCCCCTCTGCAGGTTCCATATTACAGAAAAGACCACCGTTGGATTATAAGGACTCTGCATCTTCAGTGGAGGAGTTCTTCTTCTCTCAACAAGGATCCCCACAGACGGATTCACCACAGGTTACCAAGGCGGATGGCACCGCTGTTACCGCTGGTGGTGGTGGTGTTGGTGTTGCTACTGGAGGGTCATTGGGGAGTTATAACAGTGCCAAGTTGGCACGTTCTACACCTGGATTTCAATCAGCAATGGACTTCGATGAGTTGAAGGAGAAGTTGTTGTCTACTCCAAAATTACAGAAGAGTTTCTCATCTACCTCATTTATTCCAAAGTCGAGATTCAACTCACCACCACCATCGTCTGTTACTGGAGGTGTGAAGAAGTCACTTGATGGATTGACATCAGTGAAGAAGGCCACCACACGTAAATCTTCACTGCAGTTCAAGATTGAAGATGAAGAGGATGAAAAAGAGCTTGATGGAGATCTGGAAGAAGATGCATCGACAGAGAGCACGGATAAGTATGATGATATCGATGATGGTTATGATTCTCGTCGTCATTACAAAATCCCTAAATTTGGTGGGTTTTCAAAGAAGCTGCTGAATAAAGAGGAGACATCGGATATCTTTGAGAAGTCCCCATTCAATGTGGTGGACTTTGGTAAGGGTAATGGAGCATTGAAGAATGCAATCAAGTCCTCTTTGGAAGATGGGATCGTTAAGGATTACGTATGGTTGGGTACGATTGGAATTCCAACTGATGAATTGACCAGTAAGACCACTGATAAGATCACCAAAAGGCTCAAGGATGATTATAACTGTGTCTCTGTACTCCCTGGTGATTTCACATTTCAGGGCCATTATAAGAATTTCTGCAAACAGATCCTGTGGCCAACTCTTCATTATCAAATCCCAGACAATCCAAACTCTAAGGCCTTTGAGGATCATTCGTGGGAATACTACAGATCTTTGAACCAAGAGTTTGCAGATAAGATCTTGGAGGTTTACAAAGATGGAGATGTTGTGTGGGTGCATGATTATCATTTGCTTTTGGTCCCACAGATGATTAGAAGCAAGTTGCCAAATGCCAAGATTGGGTTCTTCCTCCATGTCTCGTTCCCATCAAGTGAAGTGTTTAGATGCTTTGCACAAAGAGAGAGTTTGTTGAAAGGTATGTTGGGTGCAAACTCGATCAGTTTCCAAACTGATGAGTATGTGAGACACTTCTTACAGACTTGTAATAAGTTGCTCTTGGCTGATATTTCTGATAATGAGTTGAGATACAAAAGGCAAACGGTGAAGGTTTGTTCATTACCCGTTGGAATTGATGCAGGGAAGTTGACAAAGCAGATCAATAGTGAGTTGGTTCAAAATTGGAGAAAGATGATCAGGGAGAGATGGTGTAACAAGAAGTTGATCGTGGGAAGGGATAAGTTTGATCGTATTAGAGGTGTCAAGCAGAAATTGCTCGCATATGAAGACTTCCTCATCAAGAATCCAGAATACATCGAGGAAACTGTGTTGATCCAAATCTGTCTGAAGTCAAGTAATGTTGAGTCAGTGTTGGAGAGTGAGATCATGTCCATTGTGGATCGTATCAATGGATTGAGTCAAAACATTTCAAACATCCAACCTGTTGTGTTCCTGCATCAAGACATTGAGTTTGTTCAATACCTGGGATTGATCGCCGAAGCAGATATCTTCATCGTGAGTTCCATGAGAGAAGGTATGAATTTGACATGTCATGAGTTCATCGTTGCCACATCTGAGAAGAAGTCACCATTGATATTGTCTGAATTCACAGGTTCCGCTGCGGTTTTCACCAAGGGTGCATTGCTCATCAACCCATGGGATACCAAGCTCATGTCAGAGAGTTATAAGAGGGCACTTGAGATGACTACTGAAGAGAAGCAGAAGAACTGGGAGGCATTGTATGATGTGGTGTCTCATCAGGATTGTGACTATTGGGTTGATTCAAGTATCAAATTTATCGAAGAATCTTGGAAGTATCAACAGGAGAAGGAGAGTTATTTCACACTTGACACAACCAAGTTCCTGGATGCCTATAACACTGCATCGAGTAAGCTGTTTGTGTTCCTGATTTCACAAGTGCCATCATACAGAATTCTTCGTATCTTGAGTGATTTGAGTCAGAACAATGACGTCTATGTGCTTTCTACGTATGGAAGAGCATTTTTGGAGAGACTCTATCGTCGTACACCAAAATTGGGACTCATCGCTGAAGGTGGAAGTTTCTTGAAGTTGAAGAACAGTGGATCTTGGATCTCATTGAACGATGAAAAAGTGCATGAATGGCTCGAAGTTACGAGTAGAGTTGCAGAGACTTTTGTTGAGAGATTGCCTGGATCACGTTTGGAAAGAGATGAGGCCACTTTGAGATTCTGCACTGAACAAGTCACAGATGCAGAGCGTAAGGCATCTTCCATTGGTGATTTGATTGCACATGTGAACAACATTGAACAGAACATTCACGCTACATTGGTGGAGAACAAGGTGTATGTCCAACAGTCTGATGTGTCATTGAAGGCCATCACTTTCTTGATTGAGTACATGACCAAGACTGGTGCAATGTCCAAGGATGCACATCTCATGGAGGCAAGTCCACCACCAAGCCCAACGGTTTCTGATTCGATGTCTAGTGCTAAGCCTGGTCCATTGGACTTCTTGTGTATCGGTGGTGAGGTGAACAACTTGTTTGAGCCAATCTTGGAGTATGCAAACCAGTTGGGTCATGATGGAGAGATCAAGGATGTGTTCACCATTGCATTTGGTGGAAGTGTGAGCAATGCTAAGGAGCATGTGGAGGGATTGAACGAGTTGTTCACTGTTGTGAAGGATACTATCTCTTAGATTGGTATTGGAGACATTTGCTGAAGTGCATGGCTAAATGTGAAGTTGTTGTATAAAAGTGACGATATATTGAACGAATTTTGAATAAAAACCTGCGCTTGCCCTAGAAGTTATCCCCGCCTCAGCTGCAGCGAGGCCCAAGGAAGTTCGCGAACTCCCAAGCGCGGGCGATGGAGGTCTGGAAAATTTTGAGCGTCCGGGAGCTTCTTCCTTCTCCACCACTTTTGGGAAAGGGCAAGGGATCTTCTTGGTAACTCTAGGGAGGTCCCACCATGAAGCAATCATCAATGAGTATGTTTTGACATTTCCAATCCACATGGATCTGAGACACCAAAAGAAGACACCTCCAAAGCAAAAAAAAAAAAAAAAAACAGAGAGCCGCTTGTTTATGATGAAAACTTTTCTCAGCTCACTCAGAGGCAAATTAGCGATGCTGATAACTTTTCCTAATCCAACCTAAATCTGACTCTTCAACCTCTCTGTTTATCACTTGATTTCCAATTCATTATTTGAATGGTTGTTGTGTGGGATGGATGGTGCTTCTTCGTGGAGTTCTCGAATCGTGTGGGCACAGGGTTAGTGCACTTTTACTAACTGAAGTTTGATAGATTCATAAATGACCTTTTGATAATGGCTTAAATGAATAACGACTATTGCTTTGTGAATTGGATAACGTAGAAATTAGAAACTCCTGTAGGCCAGTGACTGCTGAATCCTGATGAGATGAAAGTCTCTAGCTAGGGCGGGAGTACGCTGTGAGCAGGGGCGCCCGTACTCTACAGTCTCTCATAAGTACAGAAGCAAAACACCAACCAACATTTAGTAACTGGCACAATGAAGGTATTTCCAACATAAGTAGCTACTATCAATCATGGCTATGAATCTAAAAGGTAAGAATTGAACGTGTATATGAAGTGAAACCGAAAATTTAAACAAGACCAAGCCAGCTGGTTCTTTAACCAACACCCAGAAGAAAGATAAATGAAGACTTTATCTGAACAATTAGACAGCACCATAGCTCTGTGGGACAGATTGTCTCTTTGGTCTTCTGAAGTAGACGATGGCACCACCAACAACGGCACATGCAGCAAGGAAGTATCCAAGCTTGGCGATAGTGCTTGTGCCCTTATTTGATGACTTATCATCATCGTCTTCCTCATCCTCTTGCTTTTGCCCTTGCATGTCTTCATCATCGTCATCATCATCATCTTCCACATACTGGTCAGGCTGACCGTGCTTGCCCTCAGGAGCAGCAGTGGTGGCAGGGGCTGTCTGGTTGTGGCCAGTGATGACCTCAGTGTAGAGTGGCATCCCATCGGTGGAGACGACAACGGTGCGTGTGTGGTATGCTGGGCCTTCAAGGGTGGAAGTTCCCAGGTATCTCGTCACCACTACGGTGGTCTTCGGTAGCTTCTTGGTGTAGGTCCCCCATTCTGGACCCTGACCTGGTGCGTAGGTGGGGAAGGGGATGGAGAGCACAGGGGTGGCCAGTGCAGCTGCGAGTGTGGCGAGTGTGGAGAGCTTCATGGGGGTATCTATCGTTTTTCTGTGGTGGAAGGGTATAGAAAGAAGAGTGTAGTGGGAGGGGCGAAAGGGGGCAGCAACGTGCCATTTTATTCGGCATTCACATTTTTGTGCCACTCAAACTCCAGGCCCACAGCTGCTGACGAGCTTACCAGGTTCAGGGTATCGGTGATCTGCATCCTGCGGCTCATAACTTTTCCGATCTGGGCCATCCGGCGGCCGAAAAAAGGGGGTTACGAGCCCTGGTAATGATCACGTGACCGCCTCATTTCGCGCACTACCAGGAAGGCAAAATCGGGAACCGATTGATACCCTTTGGTTCCCGGTGTTTGTATACGCAGTTTCTGTTGGGTTTGTTGATGATATTTCACTACTTTCAGACCTTTCTGATTCAGTGGTCGGCCCGGGTTTTCTTTTAAAATGGCCCCAGTTGCGTTCATAGCATCTAGAAGCTTTAAAATGGACCGATTCCGTGCAGCAGCAGACTACCAGTGCGGAGTTCACCAAGAAGCAGTGGGAATTCACCGCAACTACCGCCACAACAAAAGGCTACAGAATCGAAATAACAACATACATGGGAACTCATTGATTGAAAGAGTTTGCATACAAAAAATGCCATTGCACAGACCATAGAAAAGATGTATCAATCCAGAATCACCATTCAGAAACTGGAGATGGGGTCAGTTGTGTGCCAAATCACGAAATGTGGGAAGAGAAGAATGGTATCAATGTAGTAATCCCAATGTGTATCAAGTATCAAGTGTGGAGCTTCATGTGTATCACAACAAGAGAGCGAAACCAACAGCCAACATGACTGCAAGCAGGATTCCTGAGTTCAAAGAGCTGGCAACGTTCTCCTCTTCCGTTGATCCAGTGGAGTTGGTCATGTTGGAAGCAGTGGTGTTGGAAGGAGTGGATGCTTCAGTAGAACTGTTGCTCAAGTTCTGGCTCTGGCGTTCCTTCTCCAACAACTCCTCCAAGTCAAAAGTCTCATAGTCTGGAGTCACCTCAATAATTTCTATCCAATCGTACTCCTGAGCCTCTTCTGGGACCTCTTCTGTAACTTGTTCTGGAATGAAATCAACCGGAATCACTTCCTCTGGGAGACCTTCCTCTGGGAGGCCTTCCTGTACCAACTCCTCTTCGGATGAAATGGTAGCGGC
>JAKUBT010000092.1:0-22210 GCA_030563305.1 Petasospora maesae
CGAAGTGGACACGGACACGTTCCTGCCAGTGCTTTCTGAAGTGGTTCTTCAAAAGAGGCAAGTTCTTGGAGATAGCCATTTTGTAGTATTGATGTGTTTGTGGTGTGTCAAACAGAGAGCGTTTCTCTTGATCAAGCGTGGCTCATCACAAAGATTTTTCACGCTTTTTTGCGTGGGTTCCCCAAGCTCCAGGCTTCTCGCGCTGGCGGTTATTAGCTGGTGAAACGCATCAAACGAGTTCGCGAACACGGTACGGGACACATGCGATGCCTCCTTTCTTTATGATGTGGGGTTGAAAACCATTAAAATATGGAGTATGAAGTTCTATACCGGCTCTACAGAACGACAATTACGTTTCTTCAATCATCAATTCTTAGATTTCACTAAAAGATTGTCTTTCCAAAAGCCCTGCGAGCTGGTCTTCTTCAAGCTTCTGCCGTACAAGGTATCTGAGGAAGGATCCATCACCAACAAGAACGTTGTACTTTGACTGATTCAAAATCGTGTAATGATTCCTGTTATCAGCAAGAGCAGTTACCGCTCGCTCCAAAAACTTCAAAAAACTCATGTTAAGATCAATGGTATGCGGTGCGTTGTCAGGATATGACATGATGTAGCATCTTCCAGTTTTGGAGCTCACAGCAAGCATTGCATGGTAGGGCTCATCATCAAAGACCGGTATTAGGGCTTCATCAGTTGTATCATCATAGAACAAGTCTGACCTCCTAAGACATATATTCACAGAGTCCTCCCATGGTAATATGCGTAATCCCAAGAGGGCACCGAGATGTCCTCTTTCACCCCCGCATTCCATCCAAAAGTCCCATAGTTGAGTGGGAAGGATGTGTCCCAACACCTGTTCACATTGATCAAGTTTGGACATAGATACACCTGAGATGAAATATTCACTGTCCAGTTGGTCGAAGTTGTAAAAAGTGATGTATTTGAGCTTATCGACTAGCCAAGGAATTGGCTTCTGAACTGACATGATCGATCAAGTGTGATGCTTGATGGGAAAGAGCAATATTGATATTTGCCAGGAGCGCTGATTGTAGGGTGTCAGCAATTGTGAAGAGGAACGTTTAAGATCACAATGGAGGATCTGCCCTCATTGTTCTAGTTCACTTCCCTCTGTTGCAACACCAGCTATCACCAACATCGAGATCACCGATCACCACATCCACCATTTTTTTTTTTGTTCAGGCAGAGGGAGGTGCGGCTGTCGGGCCCCGGGGATACACGGAATCACGTGGAACGCCTGGTGGGAGCATTGTGGGCGATGGGAGATGGGCGATGGATGTGTCAACCTTGAAGGGCAAGCAGAGATCGCTAGAAAGGAGCAGAGAAAGAGATGAAGAAGCAGAGCACCCAATCAGAGACCTCGCTGAGACCCATGATTAACGTATCCCACGTAACTATGAGTCCCGAGCCCCGGCCCTGCGAGTGTGTGAGTCCGCTCGCGGGTGCTGGACAGATGAGTGACCCCAAGGAACAAAGCCTCCCGGCCACCACGAACAGGCACCACGGGGCATCCGCAACATCAACGACAGCACCCCTCTCGCTGTGAAAATTTGGACTACGATGACACGGGGAGATGGGGAACACCCCTGTGAGTAACACTACGTAGTATGGACGCTCAATTGTGTCCTGCCGTCGTGGTGGAGGCCCCGGACGGTGTGTATGGTGCACATCACATGAGTGTCACCGGCTGCAAGGACAGCATGAGCACCACCAAGAGCACGAGCAGCACCACACCCTGCAACAACGCTTCCCCAGGCACAGAGGAACCACCGCATCGCCAAAGATCTCACACCACCCAGCCACCGTACCTTCCCAGCCGTAGCACCGTCGTGTCCTGAGCACAGCACTGTGGGTTGTGGGTTGTGGTCTCGAGTCGTCGCCTGCGCGCACCGTCACCTGTCAGCAACCACACCACCACCTCCATCCCCATCCTCCGCCATATAAATACGCTCGCGCCCGCCCACTTCCTCGGCCGCCGCTGATCCCCCTCCTCTCCTCCCGGCCAACAACTGTTCCCAGAACACTGCACAGCACTACACACTACTACACACAATGGCTATTTCCAAGGTTTACGCCAGATACGTCTACGACTCCCGTGGTAACCCAACCGTCGAGGTTGAGCTCACCACCGAGAAGGGTCTCTTCAGATCCATCGTTCCATCCGGTGCCTCCACCGGTATCCACGAGGCTCTCGAGTTGAGAGACGGTGACAAGTCCAAGTGGCAGGGAAAGGGTGTCCTCAAGGCCGTTGCTAACGTTAACGACGTTATTGCCCCAGCTTTGATCGCCGCCAACATTGATGTCAAGGACCAGAAGGCTCTCGATGACTTCCTCCTCAAGCTCGACGGTACCGCCAACAAGTCCAAGCTCGGTGCCAACGCCATCCTCGGTGTCTCCCTCGCTGCTGCCACCGCCGCCGCTGCTGAGAAGGGTGTCCCATTGTACGCTCACTTGGCTTCCCTCGCCAGCACCCCAGCCCCATACGTCCTCCCAGTTCCATTCCAGAACGTTTTGAACGGTGGTTCCCACGCTGGTGGTGCCTTGGCCTTCCAGGAGTTCATGATTGTTCCAACTGGTGCCGAGACCTTTGCTGAGGCTTTGAGAATGGGTTCCGAAGTTTACCACACCTTGAAGTCCCTCACCAAGAAGAGATACGGTCAGTCCGCTGGTAACGTTGGTGACGAGGGTGGTGTTGCTCCAGATATTTCCACTCCAAAGGAGGCCTTGGACTTGATTGTCGACTCTATCAAGTCTGCCGGTTACGAAGGTAAGGTTGGTATCGCTCTTGATGTCGCTTCCTCCGAGTTCTACAAGGATGGTAAGTACGACATGGACTTCAAGAACCCAGAGTCCGACCCATCCAAGTGGTTGTCCGGTAAGCAGCTTGCTGACTTGTACTTGTCCTTGATCAAGGAGTACCCAATTGTCTCCATTGAGGATCCATTTGCTGAGGATGACTGGGACGCTTGGGTCCACTTCCTCACCACCGTTGACATCCAGATTGTCGGTGATGACTTGACCGTTACCAACCCACAGAGAATTAAGACCGCCATTGAGAAGAAGGCTTGTTCCGCTTTGTTGCTCAAGGTCAACCAGATTGGTACCTTGTCCGAGTCTATCCAGGCTGCTCAGGACTCTTACGCCGCTGGCTGGGGTGTCATGGTGTCACACAGATCCGGTGAGACTGAGGACACATTCATTGCTGACTTGTCTGTCGGTTTGAGATCTGGTCAGATCAAGACCGGTGCTCCAGCTAGATCTGAGAGATTGGCTAAGTTGAACCAGATCCTCAGAATCGAGGAGGAGCTCGGTGACAAGGCTGTTTACGCCGGTGCCAACTTCAGAAAGTCTGTTGCTATCTAAAGTGTCTTGATGACTTGAACACACCACGAATCTAGGTTTTGTTAGGAATTTGATAAATGTCTTTTACGGTTAACTCACGCTTGTAGTTCATATCTTCTAGAACTTTTTGCCCTGTTACTGTTAAAGTGCTGTGTAAACAAAGTTTTACATCATTGGCTCTATGAGACACAACACGTGCTTGGTCATTTTGGGTAGCTTAACCGCTGTCTTCCATGTAGGTATCACCAACTCATCAAGCTCTTCTTCAGTTATATATCTTCTCATCAACAAAGGTCTTCTCTTCACCAATACCACAGTGTGGAGAAATACCAAAGCTCTTCATCTTAACAGCCAGTTCGAGCAGATAGTCGATGGCCTCGTTGTACACTTTAGCCTTCCATACCGTCTCACCCCAGACGTAGATACCATGTCTTCTAACCAGCACAGCGGTAGTTCCAGGATAGAGTCTGATTGCCCTCTGTAGTGATTCTGTGAGGTCCTCTTCATGTGCTGTGTTCTCGATGATTGGGATTGTCAATGTATCAAAGAATCCCAAGTATCCAGGTTCTGTGATCTTTGGGAGGGCCTTGATCTGCTCAATGTTTGAGATTGTGAATTCCTTATCGTATAGAAGTGATACCATCACAGCAGCCTGCGAGTGTGTATGGATACAAGCACCAGCATCTCTCATGGTGTATGCACTCATGAACAGTGGTGTACATGCAGAAGGTTTGTACACTTTCGGAGTACGTAGGTATTCCTTCTTTTCAAGATCCATCACAAACATGTTCTCTGGAAGCATACGCTCTTTCTGAACACCAGATGGTGCGATGAAGATCTTGTCACCTTTACGGATAGAGATACCACCTCCGGTTCCAGTGACCCATCCATTGTTGTAGAAGAGACGGCAGAGTTCACAGATGAGGTTGGCAGGATGATGTGGATCTGTGGATGTGATGAGGGCGTCTTCAGGACGTTCCAGTGGCTCTTGCTTTTCAGTGGCTGATTCACTACAATGACAGTGAGTACAAGACATCTCAGTCAATGTAGATTCAAGTTTTCAATGGACGTTACACCACTGATAAATCCAATCTATCAAGAAGTTATCCAGTTACTGCCCCGGACCAAGACCAGTCAGCGCTTTTCAGAATTGGTCGCAGCATAACCTCCATGGCGCGCTCTGAGGGATAGGATAAGCCAGTCCAGTGAACGGAACACACTTGAAACCGCCCTCTACCCCCTCTTTCCCCTTCTTACCCCCACAGGCAATGCGGATGATCTCTCACTCTGGAACCATTTCGTTGTGGTGCAAGACAATGAGACCTTAAGGTACCTACAATTGCTGTGACTCCTGCGGATTCCTCCTTTACTGTTCAGTTACAGTAATATTTCGGTCGATAGTCGATTGAGCGTCCTACCGTCTAGCAGCCAATGTTGGTGATTCGAACCAAAGCTTGATCGGAGAGGGAGGGAGAGTATCCAGTTTATGATGCTCTTACGACTAACGTATTTGGCTTCTTTTGGAAACCATGTGGTGTCATTTGAAGAGACCAGATACTTCCAGGTTACGGCAGTGCCAGAGCCAACCGATCTTGATGGTCTATGGTTTGTGTTCGTTCAACTACAATTGCATGACAGGGCTGGGACAAGCTAGAGCTTCACAATGGGATCTATGTGAACTGAGATTGTATTTGGATTATCAATGCAGTGGATGACAACGGCTATTGACACGCGTTTTGGCAGCTATAAATCCAGGATGACTTTGCCATTACTGGACGGTTGTTCTAATAACTGTCGCTGTCCTGTGATTCTGATTCTTGTGATCTATACGTCTTTCATTATGTACCCAAAGCTGAGGCTCAAAACAATGGAATGACATATCTTTTTTCATACTCACAGGTTTCAAAAGTAGTGGTAGTAGTGCTATACAATTGAGCAGAGCCTGTATCTGCTGCCCCTCGCCCTGCCCTATGCTATGAAGCGGGTGATGGAGATTGTTAATCTTCCTCAACATTGAGCATTGAACCCTTGAAACGTTGACTAGACTCTATCATACACACAGGTAAAAATCACTACAACCGAATCAGATCTACAATCTACACGCAGAAGGTGCGATGCTGTGATGTTGCCAGGCCAGGGCTCGCACCCACTCATGTGGCTGCAAGGTGTTATCTCGTTATCTCGCGAATGGACTTGACAGGGGGACAGGATGCAGAAAGCAAAAAGCAGGATTCATTTGTTGCTTCTACTACTACTAGCTCCTAGTTTTCAGCTGTGTTAGCTGCAATAGTGATTTGTGAATTTGGTGTGGTTAACTTTCGCATTAAACTCGAATCTTGTGTGTGGACCCACAAAATGGCGGACAGGTTTCATTTCAAACCAAGAGTCGTTCAATTCAGGAAAGAGTGAAAGGTTTATAGCTTGTGGCTTCTTGTGACAATCCACAGGGGGTTATCTGCCAAAACCAATCACTGTTGAAGCATCAAGAATCAAGATTCAAGTGCCAAACTCAAATTTTCATACGATATTCATTGTTTATTGACTCGTCACGTTGCCACTGTGGTGGTGGTGGTGGCGTTGACGATCAGTCACAGCCGGTTGCTTGAGATCTAAGAACGTATTTGAATCAAGATGGGTATAAGTTGCAGTGGTATCTGACATGATTTTTGGCAGCTGTCAATCTAGGGTGGCCTTTCGGTAATCCTTATGTGATGGTTGTTATACTCATTGATGTTGCCCTGTGATTTGCATCCAGATGTATACACCTCTGATGGCACAACCTAGTCTGAGGCTAAAACTATTCGAAGGACAATACAAAAGTTATCTTTCCATCTCATACCAACTAAACTTTGCAAGTAGTACTACGAAATTGGGAACATATAGCTACGTCTGAGCTTGATGCAGATGCAGACTTCTAGTAAACATATGTACGCCGCAAGAATTGCAGCGATTGAAGCTGTTCGATATTACTGCTTTCCAGTACTTCCGGCAATTCACAAAGTACGTAGCGAGTCACTTACCTTTAGCTCGGTGAGCCTGCTAGCTGTTGGCCTGGCACTGAATTCAGAATTCAGAATACTAATACGCTTCAACCCGGTCCCCCAACCTGAGTTGACTTGACTATTTGAAAGAGGATAAAAACGTCCCCGCCCATAGGTCTGAAAGTAGTGCCTGCGCAACGACCCTGGTATTGTTTATACCACTAACCGTTGACAAGTTTCAACTTACCATTGTCAATTGAGCAATGATTTATCAATTTTTTTGGAGCATTATTCAATAACGGTGTTTAAGTAGGAACTTTTGATCAGCTAGGGTCTCTTGGAGCGGTTGATACAACAAATGTGCTGCCCTTGGTGAGCCATGGCCCATGACTCATGTCCCCTCAACGCCAAATGCACGCGAACGTCCAAGGCACATGTGGGCAGCAAGCACGGCTGTATAATGAACAACAACAACTGATATGACAACTACAAACAACTACAAGAAGCTTTCTATAAACAAACCAATATCAAAATTATTTCAAGATATCATAAACCCCCTGGGCGATTTTTGCATGGGCAGATTTACTGCTTAGCAACGTACTCCAACAAGTCAACAACTCTGGTGGAGTAACCGAACTCATTGTCGTACCAAGAGATCAACTTGACGAACTTTGGAGACAACCAGATACCGGCAGAAGCGTCAAAGATAGAAGATCTGGAGTCGGTCAAGAAGTCAGTAGAGACAACAGCATCCTCGGTGTAACCCAAGATACCAGAGAGCTTACCCTCAGAAGCCTCCTTAACGGCAGCCTTGATCTCATCGTAGGTGGCATCCTTGACAAGCTTGACGGTCAAGTCAACAACGGAAACATCGGTGGTTGGGACACGGAGAGAAAGACCGGTCAACTTACCGTTCAACTCTGGGATAACCTTACCGACAGCCTTGGCAGCACCAGTAGAGGATGGGATGATGTTACCGGAAGCGGTTCTACCACCTCTCCAGTCCTTGTGGGATGGACCGTCAACGGTCTTCTGGGTAGCGGTGATAGAGTGGACGGTGGTCATCAAACCCTCCTCAATTCCGAACTTGTCGTTGATAACCTTGGCCAATGGAGCCAAACAGTTGGTGGTACAAGAAGCGTTGGACAAGATGTTGATGTCAGAGGTGTACTTGTCCTCGTTGACACCCATGACGAACATTGGGGCGTCCTTGGATGGGGCGGTGATCAAAACCTTCTTGGCACCACCGTCAATGTGCTTCTGGGCACCCTCGAGGGTTGTGAAGACACCAGTGGAGTCAATGACGAAGTCGACACCCTCCTTACCCCATGGGATGTTGGATGGGTCACGCTCCTGGAACACCTTGATGGACTTACCGTCAATGATCAAGTTGGAACCCTCAGAGGTAACCTCACCGGCGTACTTACCGTGGGTGGAGTCGTACTTGAACATGTAGGCGGCGTACTCTGGAGCAATGAATGGATCGTTCACGGCAACGATGGTGATGTCCTCTCTGGCAGCGGCGACTCTGAGAACGAGACGTCCAATACGACCGAAACCGTTGATACCGACAGTGATAGCCATTGTGTAGTAGTAGTAGTGTTGTTTGTGTGTTGTTGTGCTTTGCTTAGTCTGGAGACTTTGCTGATGTGGAAGGGAAACCAAGAAGGCAGGCAGTGGAGGAAGCGAGCAAACAGGGGGGCGAGTGTAGCTTTTTATATTGCGGCTGCAGAGGGTCATCAGACTCCCAGCCAGAGCAGCGAGCGTGAAAGCATCAGCAGGTGCGCGCGCGCCCGCGGGACCACGACTTGTGGCACACCACGGGCTTCGCTGGCGGGCGGGGGGGAAACGCCGGTAATTCGGGTGAACAATTGGTCTACGAAGCCATTGGATACAAGTTCTATACACTGCCATCAACACTGTGTCTTCCAATTGAGTGGACAGCGCCCGCACAGCGCACCCGGCAGCGCAGAACACCCCCCGTAGCGCCCCCTCTTCACCCACTCGCCCACTCACGCGATGGCCCACACAGCGCCGGCCCTGCTCGAAGTTCCAGAAGCTTCGCAGCCAAAAATTCCAAATTCGCGGGGCAGAGCGTTCGCGGGTTCGCGGGTCCGGTGCGGTGGTGCTGTTGGTGGTGGTCACGTTGGCGGTGCTCGTGACGGTTGTGCTGGTGATGCTGCTGCTGCTGCTGCTGCCGCCGCCTTTGCTTGCGCACGGGTGACACATCCACCACAGAGCACCTCCACACTACTACCCCTACCCTCTGCCTACGATTCGCAAAACACCCACCACCGTCAAGTTTCGAGTTCCAGAGCGACACCCCAGTTGGGCCCCCCGCTGAGTGGTTGCTCTCTCACGTGGCGATCCCGTGGGCCGTTGGTCGTGCCTATGGCCAGACACCAGACGTCAAACCACACCACAAATCTCGCTCGCATCCCAAGATCAACACCTGTGCTTATTCAGCCGCCTGAAGTGGTCTGTGGATACTCCAACTCAAAGATGTGCCATGACGATGTATGATACGAGCTGGAATATGGATCATGTGCACACGGCACACATCTGACGTCGCCGTGGTCCCCAATCTGTTTTCTTGTTCCTGGCAGCTTTGTTCACTTCTGCGTCCTGGGTCCTGGCCCTTCTTGAGACATCCGTCATGGCCGCTTTCAACACTTTAGCGATCAACAACCCCCATGATCTTCCCCTCACAGCTGACAAGCGGTAGCGCTACACTTGAAGATCAATTAAGCAGATCAGAAAACATTAGAATATCGTGTACAAGTTATTTTTTTTTAGTGCGCAGTCTTCTCAACAGTTGGCAAATCCTTCAATGCAGATCTGATGGACTCTACACCCTTCAACAAGTCCTCCTTGGAGATTACAAGTGGTGGGGCCAATCTGATGATGTGGTCGTGGGTTGGCTTAGCCAAGACACCTCTCTCCTTCATGAGCAAACACAAGTCCCAAGCGGATCTACCGTTGGCCTTGGAAGAGTCAATGACGATGGCACTGAGCAATCCCTTACCACGAACCTCAGAGATAACTCCCTCAGACTCAGCTTGCAACTTGACAAGCTCCTCTTTCAAGAAGTCACCAAGCTCAGCGGATCTCTCAACGAGCTTTTCCTCTCTAACAACCTCCAAGGCGGCAACGGCAACACGGGAAGCCAATGGGTTACCACCATAAGTAGAACCGTGAGAACCTGGCTCCAAGGTGAGCATGATCTCCTTAGAAGACAAGACAGCGGAAACTGGCATAACACCACCAGAGATGGCCTTACCCAAGAGAACAATGTCTGGCTTGACGTTTGGAGAGTGTTCGTAACAGAGCAACTTACCAGTTCTGGCAATACCAGTCTGAATCTCATCACAGATGAGCAAAACGTTGTGCTTCTTACACAATTCCTGCACCTTAGTCAAGTAGTCAGCTGGTGGAACAACAATACCAGCTTCACCCTGGATTGGCTCGAGCAAAATGGCACAAACTTTGTCCCCAGCATTGTTCAAGGCAAGTTCAATGTCCTCAATGTGTCCATATCTCAACAATTTGCCCTCAGCACCTGGAATCTGTGGACCAACATTCTTCAAGAATGGACCAAACTGAGTAGTGGCATCTGGATCAGTAGACATAGAAATCACACCAAGGGTTCTACCGTGGAAGTTGTTCTGAGCGGCAAGAATGATGGCCTCATCAGCTGGAATTCCCTTCTTGACATAACCCCATCTTCTGGCGAGCTTCAAACCGGTCTCAACAGCCTCGGCACCAGTGTTCATTGGCAAAACCATCTCGTAGTTGAAGAACTCAGTGATGTACTTGGCAAAGACACCAAACACATCGGAGGAGAAGGCTCTGGAAGACAAAGTGAGCTGCTGAGCTTGTTCAACAAGAGCAGCAATGATCTTTGGGTGACAGTGACCCTGGTTGACAGCAGAGTAGGCAGAGAGAAAATCAAGGTACTCGTTTCCTTCTGGATCCCAAACGTGGGCACCCTCGGCTCTGTGGAAGACAACTGGGAGTGGGTGGTAGTTGTGAGCGGAGTACTGCTCTTCGAGCTCTCTAGCCTCGGTGGATGTGATGTTGAAGTTGACCATCTTGGATTGTGCTGTATATCTTCTTGCTGGATCAAAGTGGGAAGGTGGAAGTGGGTGGGTACGTTGATGGAGAAGTGAATCAGAACATCAAGTGCGAAAAGTCTTTTATAAGTTGTGAAAAGATTCGCCGGCGATGAATTGTGTTCGCCGTTCGCATTCGCTATGACCAGTGCATAGAGGATGTCTGTGCCAGAATGACCTTCGCGGTGATGGTGATATTTCCGCTAAGTGATGGACAAAGCGAGGACATGTCACGTGACTGGAATTTGGAGGTTACCCGGAGTAAAAGCGGGGGAACCGCTTGCAGGACATCTCACTTTTCAGCGCCATATTGGGCGTAAATGATCTACAAAGCTTTAAACATAAAGTATGATGGTGTATACACGTAATCATGGCCAAGAATCTCGTTTCACTTCTGATAAAACACGTAAATTGAAGCATTGTAGAGAACAAAGGCGGTTCGCACCACAGGCACATCCGAATCCGGACTAGAGTACACACAGCTCGCGCTTTGAAGCAGCTCAGCTGTCGCAACGAAAAAAAGATGGCATCACGCTTTCATCTTGGACTAGATTAGATCTCTTTAGACAACGAACATCGTCACATTTACAGGCTCTACACATCCAGAGCCATCGGATCTTGACCTGGAACGCCATATACAACATGTCAGACTCCAAGAGACAACTCAACTACAGCCTTTCAAAAGGCGGTGAGGCTTACGACTACCAGTACCAGCTCCAGACAATTGGCATGAGAGTCAGACAGGCAGTCAGCCAAGGTTACCAGAGAGATGTCTTCCCTTCATCACAAACCCAGGCTCCACAACAGAGCTCTGCCTTCGCAAGGGTTCCACTGCCGTCCAACGTTGTTGTCCCACCAATGCTCTCCAACGCCAGCACCACCTTTGGATCTTCCTTTGGCTCCAACGTTGAGGAGTGGGAGTCCAACTTGAACACCAGACTTGAAAACATCGACAACGTTCTCACCACCAACAAGGATGCCTTGGCTAAGAGAAGATTCGATGCTATCGACAACGACTGGTGATCACTCCCAAGGCGAGGCTACCGCCCTCCACTGGAGACCGCAATCTTCCTCCGAAAGGATTGAAGAGCAGCCACCCACCTCACGGGCCGAGGAGTACGAGATTTTAAGGGTCTTTTTATATGATGAACTGTTTACGATTTGAGAATATTTAACGCTTGTTTTTTCCTGGTGAAATATCTAGCCGCCCTGTAGATTCTTAGCTGCCCACTCCACATGCCAAATCTGTTGGGTTGGTTATCGAAGCAGCCCGCGAAGGTTCTCCAGCATCAGACGGAAATATCTGACGGCGGCTCTCCAGGCTTTACCGCCCACTTACAAATTCCACCAACTGCACCCCCAACCCAGCTCTACACGCGGCGGTCCATCGTAACAACTTTCAAGTCAGAGGTTTAAGCGACTATTGGTACCTGGCCTGCACTCTCTACGTATACCGCCACACTTTCCCGCACATCCGCTCTGTCCATTTCTGCAGTCGTGTTACTTCGTCCGTTGACTCTCGCTTCTCCATTGACGTACCGCTGGGCTCCAGGAGTACATTCTACACACACCCATACACAACAAACTCTGGCTTGACCCTCATATTTTGATTTTTGATCATTGATATACACAGAAGACATGGGACAAGCGGAATCCAGACTCGCCTTCAAGAACAAGGTGTTCATGCTCGCGGGCTCAGATGAGGATGAAGACATATTAGATGACCTCATACCCTCCGATGACCCTTACTGGAACATGTTCTGGGAGGAACCAACAACAGCAGAGGAAGTTTATTCACTTCTCACGTATGTGGATATCAAGACAATTAGGGATGCCAACAAGACAAACTTCTTGAAACTCATACGGATAATTGCAACCAAGTTGATCAAGCTCACCAGTAATAAGGACTTCCCCAACAATACAACGGCAAAGACAAAACATTTACTCAATTGCATACGAGTTTTGAACAGAATATTGCCATTCTTGTATGAGATGACAACGTGGGAGAAGGAAATCAACACTTTGTTCTGGAGCGTTGGATACAGCTCATTAGGGCAAGGTTCAGGGGCCCACACAGGCCAAGCAACAGTTGGCACGTTTTCTGTGGATTCACGTGGATTCTCATCACTTGAGAGCGACAGCACCACTGCTAACATCAATGTCAATCTCAACAAGAGCCCCAGCTCAACACAAGCAAATGTTGGAGATGCAGCTGCAGGGAAGCCGCTTGGTCACGAACTCATCACGGCACTTGTTGACTTGCTGTTCATGAAGGGATTCACATTAGAGCCGACAGGGCTCAAGGGAACCGACTATAAGATGTGGGAAGTTGGAATTGGAGCTAATGGCAAATATACACTCCCCGACCCTGAGTTGGATTCTAACAGATTGGAAGTGCTACGTTTGATGGTCACTCTTGTTTCCCAAGGCATGTACCAAACTCCCAAAACTACAGTTTCTCTTGGTTCCAGATTCCTCACGACATTGGTCTGCACTACACCACGTTTAAAATCACTTACACTCATTTGCTCACTATTAAACTTGGTTTGTCGTTCATGCAAGCCCGACTCCGAGAACAATGGTTTGACATACAGTGCCCCAACAAACAACAATCAATATTCACACCAGAAATTCTACGCTCTAAGGAAAACGCTTGTGGGGTACTCACTGCAACTTTTGACTCTCATGGTGGTCTATCCTGTTCCACAACAAGAGACTGAGTTCCTCTTCAAACTGAACTTGCTGCCAGGAGATGAGAAACCACACAACATGGTAAGGTCTTACTTGGGAAGACTCCACAAGGAGAATGAGTTGAATTTCATTTACTCCGCATTCATGTCTCTGTTATTAAGACCTATTCAAATTGCAGTGGATAATGAGGCAAATCCATTCAATGTTCTGAAAACCAACTTCTCATCATCTCCAACATCAACTGTCGCAGCTGCAAACTCTCAGAGTGCATTTGGCAGTGCTCTTCCAGGTCTTTCTTCATGGTCAACTGAACTCATTATTCTCCTATGGGAGCTCATACAGTGCAACAAGAACTTCAAGGCCTTCGTGTACACGAAAAAGATTCAAGAGTTGACAGTAACGTGCTTGTACTACATTAAGTACTACAGAAATGATCCACTTTGGAGATCGAACTTGGTCAGAATCATGTGCTACTTCATGTTGTATCTTTCTTCGGACTCTTCGGTTTGCTCGAAGCTCCTTGTACCATTCTCCACAAACTATTATACCACAATGATTCCAAACTTCTACAAACTCACAAGTCAAACCACACCTACCAATCTATCCTACAGAGACTTTTTGGTGCTCCAGATATGTAACATGCTATCAAATGATGAGTTTGATCTGGTCATCACTCCGAACTTGTTTGAGCTTTTATACAATTTGATTCCAGTGAAGAACAGTGACCCAAGCTTCAAGGGAAAGAGCTCTCTTTCATACCATGCATGTCTTGCTTTGATGGGTGTGGTGAAGAAATACTCATCTGCAGAAGCAATCAAAACTCCACTCAAATTGGATCTGTTGGCACTCATAATCAGAACAATCACACAGTCGATCTGTCGTTACCAGAAGGAGTCAAGAACATTGATCTACGTTTTGGCCAAACACGAAAGGGTCATGACACAGCTATTGCTGTCCATTCAGACCGCTGCGGCTGCTGATGAAATTGATGATGAATCTGAATCGGTTGCGCCAGATCAGCCTGTGCCAGGAAGTCAGCTTGGTACTCCCAGACAGCCAAGCCCAGAAAATGATACTCCAAGTGAGGCAGATGATCAGTTTGGTGATGACGAGGATAATGAAGAGCCTGACCCAGAGTGTGAGCAGAGTCTCAGACCAAGCCCACTCACAGGTATGTCTGATAAAGCAAAGGGTAAGATGCCAGCCGATGCTCCACTAGTGAAAACTTGGCCAGGTTACAGAGCCTTGTTGGTGATTTTGAAGATCGTCAAACTTGTCAGAACCGAGATCCCACTGTTTGGAGAGGGAAGCAGAGCTGAGGTTGTTGAAACATTGATCAAGATTGAGAACATCGAGGATTGGGAAGGTAAAGTGGCCAAACTCACACCAAGTGAGTTCTTGCCTAGAACGAAGTTTGAGCAGCTGAGATTTGTTTGGTCAACGCTGTCTCTGGGTTGGTATGAGAGTATCTTGTGGGGAGTGATTTTCTATCAGAATCTGAGTATGTCCAGAGAGTCGGTATCTTCAACATGGTACAAGAGAAACTCAACCATTTCATCGGTCAAGGACATTGCATCAAACTGGGGCTTCAATTGGAAATCACCTTCGAAGGAAAAAGTGCCAGAGTTCTTCCAGTTTGATAGCACAATCTTGCAGTTGAACATTTGGAACGGAAGTGCAGTGAAGCTTTTCAAGATCAAGAAACCTTCACCTGACAAACCACTCGTGGACATGACCAATCTGATGAAGAGGTTCAGACTGAACAGTGCTGCAAGCATCAATACTGTGGACTCTGGAAGAAGCTCAGTTGGCTCTCTTGTGAGACAAAATTCACACTCAGGCCTCAACTCTCCTACACTGACACCGATCAACTCCCGTCAATCATTTGGAACTCCAAGAAACTCTGTCTCTGCCGGACACAGGGACTCCGTCTACTCGTTGAGTCGTCAGAACTCCTACTTGTGATATCTTCCACTTTAATTCAGAGACGATAAGTGAGTGACGCCTACGCTTTTAATGATACATTCAATAATGATACAGAGATATGACAAGGGATTCTATTGGTAACATAACATTAGCGATCGTAAATAGTGCTTGTGAGCTGGATTGATTGTCCTTGTATGATTTCGCACCAATCACGAAATGTAAGCCATTCAAGCACGAGAGAGATTCTCAAGTGTAAACACCAGTTGTCTTCCAGCCATCTTTGGGTGAGCCATGGATATGGTTGCATTTGCTGAATCGACAAGCCTGATATCCTTACCGGTTATGATCTGAATCGGATCAAACTTCTGGAAACCTAGAGCGTCGTCATAGCTCAAATCAAACACTTCAATGATATCAGCACCAATGCAGATCAAGAAGTTGTCCTGTAAGGCAACCTTAGAGCACTTGAACTTGAACGGGAAGATGAAGCTGTCGTTGATGAGCTGGCCAATGGTATCTATGACAATGGCAAAGCTGTCATACACCAAATAGAACTGCGACTTGTGTGGCACCTTCACCATTTGCAAAGGCATGGATCCTCCTGAGCTCATTGTCTTCTTGATCAGCTCCAATTCAGTTTTTGGCTTCTTCTGCTTGTTGCTCAAGAACTTTGGAATTGGTTGACACTCACTCAAGACCTTGAAAGACAATATCTCGAATCCCTTTGCTGTGTGCAAGACAAACATTGAGTTGAAAATCGAGATGTCGTAACAGTCATAATTGTGTTGGAAACGTTTGTAGAGTTGGAAGTATTGGAATGAGCCATACCCATCAAAAATTGGTGTGAAAACTTTGAATCTTGGGTGTGGTGTTTGAATTGGCCTCTTCATGATGAATAGAAGTGTGGTGTTGTAGTAGGAACCGATTCTGAAGAGCGAAACATCACGCTTGGACAGACGCTCAACAACAACATTGGAATCATGATTCTGATCATAGTAATTTAGCAGCAGGGACACAATATTGACATTATAGAGTGCCCTGTCAGCAAGCACAATGAGCTGTGCATCCAGCTGTTCAATCTGAGTGATCTTTGAAAGATCAAGGACACGTTTCCAAGAACGTTTGACACCAGCCTCACTGATGAACAGACCAAAGTTCAATCCCAGAACCTGGTATTTCTTGTGTTGGAAGGTTATGGTAGTGCCACAAAGAACTGAACTCATCATAACTGGTCTAGACAACGATGAATCACCAAAGCTCTCATTCATGGAGTGCTGGAACGAGGTCAATGCCACATCAAGTCTTGATCCTGGAGCACAAACCGGAAGTTTTTGAGGTTGTTGGCCTTCCTCGTATCCAAACTGGTCTGAGAGGATCAGAATCTCAAAGGGCTCACGGTCTGCATTCTTGACCTTGGTGATCTTGACTTGGTTAAATGCGGAAAACCAGGCATCTCTCTCAGGTAGAGACTCAGCAAAGAAAGTGTATGAGAGGTTCTGTCCAGTGAATCTGATCTTGAATGGGAAACTCTCACCTTCAGTGACCGGGACATCAGTTTGTGTGAAGTCCTTTGTCTCCACTTGTAAGAACTCGACAGGAATTGGTTTCTCAGAAATCTTGAATTGGTCTTCACGCACCTCCTCAGTGATCAGCAAATAATTGTCCAGTAAGATCAGATACACTGATGAGGTAGTCCATTTGTCCTTCTTGGAAACTTCACCTCTCTTGATCAAGCGTCTTGACTGTTCATTCAGCTTCAAATCGGTCTCAAGAATGTTGCTCTTCCATGATAGTTGTGAGGCCAGCACCATCAGTTGGCGGCTTTGCAAAGCACTGTCTTGAGTAGCATCAATTTTGGTATTGAGCTTGCCAATTTCAGATACCGCCTTCTCCAGTAGTGCATAGTCTGGATCTGTCTTCTTAGTCTTCTTACGGACACTGTCCAACGCCAATGACAAGAGCTGTGTATGGCCAATGTATCCACTGAAGAAAATTCTGCTATGGTCCAAAGAGACTTGAGCAACTGCAGGCCTCTGATCGATCTTTTTGAGCCATTCAGCAAATCTTGAATCACGACTCTTCTCGTACTTGATGAGCTCGCGCACTGCTGCAAGACGCTCGGTGTACATCAAGTATGGAACAGTTGCCAAAGACACCCAATTGAGGAAGATCTCACCAACACCACTGATATACTTCCCTTGAGTGTTCAGCTTGTTCAATAGTGGCTCCAATAGATGCTTGGTATGCAGCTCTATGAGTGGCTTGACAGAGTTGAAGGCATCGTTGTAGAACTTTGAGACGTCTGGGAGAAGTTGTGGAGTTGCGGTCTTGAATGACTGTCCATATTCCGTGACCTGAATCTCACCAAGACGAATGATGTTCTGCTGTTGTCTTATCAGCTCAAAGATGTGACTCTGCTTCTGTACTTCATCCTCGCCAATTTCTTGCAAGTCTTGTTGTGCCAGATTCCAATAAACGGTCCATTCTCCAAGTCGTTTTGAGCCATTCTCCTTTGGTGGAACATGTGGTGTTGGTGGTTTGTAGATTGTCAGTGAGCAACGAGGAGAGTAGCACTGGTACAAGGCATCTCTTATATCATGGACCTTGGAATAACAACCAGTCAACTGAGGCAAAACACCTGACACTTTGGCATTGTCAAACAGATGGACGATATCTTGGTCATCAATGTAGATTGCATTCTGTTTGTCAAAAGATGCGATGAGAGATTCAATGTTGTTATCAATGGCGTATAAGTTCATCTTTGGAAGTGCATGTTTAAACAACAATTTCAGTGATTTCTTGAACTCATCCACTGAGATCAATAGACCCTCTGACCATTCATCCACAAGCTTCAAACACCAACTGAAAGCTTCTGATAGTAAACTTGGGTTACCACACTGTGAGAACTGTAGTACCGTAAGAGCACGGGATGAAAAGGGTAATGATGGAAGACTCAACTCCTTTGGTAGCTCAGGCAAACCCTTGTTTGATGGTCCGGGAAGGTTGTCAACAATAACTTTGACCTCGGGGATCTCAATATCTTCCAAATTCAAGTGCGGTGTCTCGAAAAGTGGCTCTGGTGCCTCCCTTGTTGGCTCCATGGATGTTGTGGAAGGTTGTTGGAACTCAGATATTGGACTGCTGATGGTGAAGGCATCATCATCTGTATCCATGACGTTCACGGAATATTCAGATCTCCAACTGTTTCTGTTCTCATAATACATGGGCCTCACGGGTGATGTGGATGGCGATTGATGTCTTTGTGAAGAAGATGGTTGCAGACGTGGTCCGTAGATCGAGCGGCTCATCGGTGTTGGTGACGTTTGTAGATGCCCCATATCCATAGTTGAAGGAGTGGGAAGAATTGAGTCAGGCGTGAGTGTAGGAATATCAGGAAGGGCACTTATTGGCGCATCGATATAGTTTGGCTCTGTGTACAGCGTTGATGTGTTCACTGACAGAGGGTGTCTTCGAGGAGATCTGCTTGGGGAGCGGTTGGGTGATGATTGTCTGTGGTAATGCGGTGATGTGGATGGTGGTGTGCGGTACGAAGGTGACTGTTGAGACGTCTGTGGAGCAGCTCTTGGTCCAGGTACTGAGGGCGTACGTCTCTGGAGTGGTGATGCTTCTGATGAGCCCGGTACATAGCCTCCAAGAACAGTTGGGTGATCTGGTGATTGGCCTGGGTATAGCGGGGAGCTCAGTACGCTTGGCGACGCCGATATCAGAGATGAGTTCAAGCTCGCGTTCGACAGCCTTGTGGGCATTTGGCGAGGTCCTTGCAACCGACTTTGCGACGGTGAGTGTGATAATGAGTGGGATGGGCTGTATGGCTCATATGTTGGTTGCGCAGTGTATGGCGATGAGATCGATTGAGGCCTGGAGGGCAATGGCGGACCTGGACGTGCAATTGGCTGAGGTAGGTACACCAGCTGTTCAATAGGTTCAAATGGTGGTAACGGTGGGGGTTGAGATCCCTGTAGTGGTGTAGAGCCATCCAGAAACCGCTGTCTTGACTTGTTCAACTCCTCCAGTGTTTCCAATGGGTCCCATTGTATTCCGCCACTAGGGTACGGAGCTTGTCCCTGGTTCGCTCCTCCGGATTGATCGCTGTAGCGGTTGTAGCTCATGTCACAGGGCTGCTCTCAATCTGGACCGCCCGTTGTCTGTGTTGCCGCCGGGTGCTGGATCTTCCGTTGTGCTAGCCGTTGCGCCATGGAGAAGGGAGAGGTGTTGTTGTGGTGCTCTTGTTTACGTTTCGCGACCGCCGCTCTGTCAAGGGGAGCCGGCGGTGGCAGATTTGGAGATGTGCTACGCTGCTACGCTCCCACGCTCACGATGACGCGCCAGGATCAGGACCGGGCGTTCCACCGCTACAGCCAGCGCCCGCATTTCCCCGTAACCGCTGATAACACGCGTGTGTGCCACTGTTGTGGACCAATCTCAGGGGTAGGCCTCCCCTATCAGGTTATTTGCGCACGGGGAAGATAGTACTACCCCAACGACCAGCACACAGAATCTGCCCCAGCTTTGTTCGCTAGACGCCTTGACTCGGCCTCGGGCGTTTCTTTTTTGCGAATTGGCCTGGTTGGCGCAACACCACAGAAAAAAATTCGCAGACGCGCCTGCGCTATATAAGCAGAGCCCATCGCCTCTTCCCAACCCCCTGGACACTTCACTAGTTTTCCTTCTTCTGGCAATCTGGCCATTGTCCTAACAGAGATTAGCCCGCCCAACACACAAACACACTCACAGACATGTCTTACAAGGACGCATCCGCCGCTCTCGCTCACCTCGAGACCTACAAGGCCAAGGACGGTCTCTCTGTCCACGAGTTGATGGATTCCCACGTCAGAGGAGGTCTCACCTACAACGACTTCTTGGTTTTGCCAGGTAAGATCGACTTCCCATCCTCCATCGTCACCCTCGAGTCCAGATTGACCAAAAACATCACTTTGAAGACTCCATTTGTCTCTTCCCCAATGGACACTGTCACCGAGACTGAGATGGCCATCCACATGGCTCTTCTCGGAGGTATTGGTATCATCCACCACAACTGTACCGCCGAGGACCAGGCCGAGATGGTCAAGAAGGTCAAGAAGTTCGAGAACGGTTTCATCAACGACCCAGTTGTCATCTCTGCTGAGTCCACCATTGGTGAGATCAAGAAGCTCAAGCAGCAGCTCGGTTTCGCTGGTTTCCCAGTCACAGGTACGTTAACTCACTCTATCCCATGCTAACAGCACTTCTCACAATCTCTCCCCATTTCATGATGATCAACTTCTTTATAATAACTTTCGTTCTACCGACTATGATCAAACGATCTTGTGGATACCTTATTACTGACCCTTTTTGAAGAGATTGTGCTTAGTGATGCTTAGTAATGAGGTGAAGCTCATCTTTCAAAGCAACAACATACTAACAGCCTAATAACAGAGGATGGTAAGTTCCCAAGTAAGCTTGTTGGTATCTTGACTTCCCGTGATATTCAGTTCCACGAGGACTTGTCCTCCAAGGTCAAGGATGTCATGACCACAGACCTCGTTACTGCCAAGAAGGGTATCACCTTGACTGAGGCTAACGAGATCTTGAGAAAGTCCAAGAAGGGTAAGTTGCCAATTGTCGACGAGTCTGGTTCTTTGGTTGCTCTTTTGTCCAGAACAGATTTGCAGAAGAACTTGAACTTCCCAAATGCCTCTAAGTCCGCTGACACCAAGCAGTTGCTCTGTGGTGCCGCCATTGGTACCTTGGACGTTGACAGAGAGCGTTTGGCTAAGCTCGTTGCTGCTGGTTTGGATGTTGTTGTCTTGGATTCCTCCCAGGGTAACTCTGTTTTCCAGTTGAACATGATCAAGTGGATCAAGGAGACCTACCCAAAGCTCGACGTTATCGCTGGTAACGTTGTCACCAGAGAGCAGGCTGCTTCTTTGATCGCCGCTGGATGTGATGGTTTGAGAATCGGTATGGGTTCTGGTTCCATCTGTATCACCCAGGAGGTTATGGCTTGTGGTAGACCACAGGGTACCGCTGTCTACAACGTTACTGAGTTCGCCAACCAGTTTGGTGTTCCATGTATCGCTGATGGTGGTGTTCAGAACATTGGTCACATCACTAAGGCTATCACTCTTGGTGCTTCTTGTGTCATGATGGGTTCTATGTTGGCTGGTACCACCGAGTCTCCAGGTGACTACTTCTACCGTGACGGTAAGAGACTCAAGACCTACAGAGGTATGGGTTCTATCGATGCTATGCAGAAGACTGATGTCAAGGGTAATGCCTCCACTTCCAGATACTTCTCCGAGTCCGACTCTGTCTTCGTTGCCCAGGGTGTCTCCGGTTCCGTTGTTGACAAGGGTTCCGTCAAGAAGTACATTCCATACCTCTACAACGGTCTCCAGCACTCTTGTCAGGACATTGGTGTTCAGTCTGTTAAGGACTTGAGAGAGAAATCTGCCTCTGGTGAGATCAGATTCGAGTACAGAACTCCATCTGCTCAGTTGGAGGGTGGTGTCCACAACTTGCACTCTTACGAGAAGCGTTTGTACAACTAAGTTGTTTCATGAAGGAGATTCTTCATCTTCTTTGTTTATTTGTCAAACATTTGCATTGATTTGAGTTTATTTTTTTTCTTGTTCTGCTTTGGGTTGTGCTTTATTTTGTTTTTGTTCCATCATGGAACATCTAAAAGGAGGAATATCATTTGATACAATGCGTGTTTTGGCTGTCTCGAGTTAATATCTTGACGACCTTTAATGCTTATGATATGTTACGTATTTATACAACAGTGTAGTACAATTAACAGCACCATTCTACTATCTTCCTGACAAATATTTTTCAAGCTGCCAGCAGACGACGCTGGACAGTGCCATCCTCAAGTTCTCACTCACGACTGTTATCAAAACGTTCTCCACAAAGTTGAAAGCCCTTCTAATCTCATAGAGGTGTATCAAATTCGGGAATCTCTTCTCCCATCTCCCCAATATAGTGCTTGTCACTACAATTCTGATTAGAACTATGAAATTACAATATGTTATTTTTTGTACAAAGCAAAACCTTCACCAAAGAGAAAAGAAATTACTCCGTTTAAACGGTCTCCAAGATCTCGTCCTTGTAACCGGAAGCAACCTTCTTACCCTT
>JAKUBT010000093.1:0-20863 GCA_030563305.1 Petasospora maesae
GTGCGTGATGGATCATCCGCGTTTTCGAAACGAGGTCGATTTCGAGTCAATCTGAAGTCCAAAATTTTTATTGCTCTGAATTAGCTGTAACTTGGGTATATTATAGAGCTTCCCATTCTGACTCGATATCTGCTGTCAGATTCTCGCTCAGATTGTTGGTTGATGTGCTAGAGCTGACACAAAGTGTGCATGTATAACACCCGGTCACGTGACCAGGGGTGGCGGCAACCCGCTAGGCTGATAGACAAAAGGGTAGGTTCACCCATGTATGTTAAGAAACAGTACTGTGTATGATCTGGGAGCAAACGTATCGACAGATTACTTAGACTTAGTAGCCATTGACGCGTGTGAAGGCTTTTGGATGGCACACGCGGTGGCTATACTACAACAATTGGTCTGAAAGCACAGAGACGGGGTGTGTGTATTTGAGGAGTATGGGTGATAGTAGCCGTTGTGGGAACGTACCAAGCCATTGACTCATTTTACAAAACACGTCGTGCCTTGGTGATTGCCGTTATACGCCGTTGACTTTTGCAGAGACGAACTCCATGGAGAGCATGTCCTGGTCAATATTTGCCACCCACGATATCCCAAAACAGCTAGCTAGATCATCAACGATAGACCGCCATTCACGTGTTGATCTTCCCGCGCTGCAAACTGCCCAAGTGGTGTGCGGATGTCAGTGACTGTGAAAAAATATTTTCGCGGAGGCGTGCCGGGCGGGTTCGCGAAACCCGGTTTGGCCTCGGTGGGGGACGCTCAAATTTTTTCAACGACCTTTCCGCCTTCGCACTTGTTTCCGTTTGCCACCTTCTTCTCTCTCTTTTGCTCCCCATTCTTGGTAAGAAAGAAGCATTTTCACCTTTGCAGACGAGCCAAGATGCAGATCTTCGTTAAGACCCTCACGGGTAAGACCATCACTTTGGAGGTCGAGTCTTCCGACACCATTGACAACGTCAAGTCCAAGATCCAGGACAAGGAGGGAATCCCACCTGACCAGCAGAGACTTATCTTCGCCGGTAAGCAGCTCGAGGATGGCAGAACCCTTTCTGACTACAACATCCAGAAGGAGTCCACCCTTCATTTGGTCCTCAGATTGAGAGGTGGTGGTAAGAAGAGAAAGAAAAAAGTCTACACCACCCCAAAGAAGGTTAAGCACAAGCACAAAAAGGTCAAACTCGCTGTCTTGACTTACTACAAGGTTGACTCTGACGGTAACATTGAGAGACTCAGAAGAGAGTGTCCAGCTGATACCTGTGGTGCTGGTGTCTTCATGGCCAACCACGGTGACAGAAGATACTGTGGTAAGTGTCACTTGACCATGAAGATTAAGAACTAAATCAATCCTCCGGTTACTTCAATTTGATAATCTGAATGGTTTTGTACCTTCTCCCTCTTTAATATCTTTGATTTACTGTAGTTTCCTTTCCATAGTTGTCCTTCTTCCCTAAGGTTGTAAACCATCAGTGTGGCACGCCGTACCTCCAGAAGTTCCGCGCGTACGAGCTAAGGCTCAAGCTGAACTTAGGCTACAAGTCACGCTTTTTAAAGATGAAGCGTTGTATACTTCAATAATGCTATCAAATGTTTTCGTACCAGACTCAACTCTATACCTTCTTTGAGTCCTTCCTAATGCCAAAAAAAAAAAAACACCATGAAACGGGAGGGAAACGCACTTGGGCATCCCGTCTTCTCACTCCATAGGGTTTTTTTCTTTCTCTCCTCCTTATTTCTTCTTCTTCATATGCAAATGTTCTGAATCATCGAAAGTGGGGCATTACTCCCACTCGATGATACTGTATGTAAAAAATGGTGATAATGCCGATGTTTGTGTAGAGGCGTATGCCGTGGTTTCTTCTTTCAAAGCTCCATAGTCAACTTGACCAATGTCTCTTTCAACTGCTTGTTCTCCTGCATGAGTTCAAACCTCTTCTTCTCTGATGTCTTCAACTCCCTCACGAGTGTCTCCATGTCGTTACATTTATGCTGGTACAACTCTTTCAACTTGATCAATTCGTATTCATGTGGGGATGGGGTCATTGGGGAATGCGAATCATCGGATAGTAATGATGCAGGGGAGAGCTGTTGCTGTTGAAGTTGGTGCAGTTGTTGTTGTTGTTGTTGCTGCTGCTGCTGCTGTTGCTGTTTGCGTGGGATGACTTGTTGTGGGATCTGTGTGATTGGTTCTTGGTATCCATAGCTCTGTGGCGTGGATTGGAATTCCATTCTTTGTGGGTTTGGTGTAGGTGGGATGTAGACCGGAGGCACCTGTGTTGGATATTGATTAGAAGTCTCATGAAGCTCGGCAAGTGCCATGTCAATTGCCTGATCAATGTCCGCGTGTGTGGAGAATGACATTGTCAATCCTTGATGTGGGACAACCTCATTGAAAAGGGCATCGATGTCGATTTCCTGGCCATTAGTGATCATGATGTGGATAATGCTAGGTTTATATGCAGGTTTGAAGAAGTGGAACGACGAAAAGTGATGCTGAAACAAGTGAATGTAGTTGGGAAACAGAAACGAGTGATGCGAGTTGGGAGGATATGTGTGTATGAGAACGTTATTCCAGGATGGTGATCTCTTGATGCGGAGGGGGGGCAACGACAATGAAGTGTGTCCCTGTGATGGAGTGGAGTGGTTGGTGAGTGTCTCCGATGAAGGGGAAGACAGTAGTTGGTGTTGGAGGATCAAAGGAAGTTGCAGTTGTTGGTGATTCTTTGTTTACATCCGGCTTAAAATTTTTTTTTGTACGTGTGCGGGAACTCGAGCTTCTCGCGATGAGCTGGAGCGCGATGAGCTGGCTAGGCCCGTCGGTCGGCTAGGATATCTTCTCTTTGGCGGCATTAATTTTCACAATTGAGTGAGATTCTGGGATCAAGACTTTAGGCTTGATATATAAAATAGTGAAAGATTCCACCAGTTAAATAAAATGTGCAAATTTCACTCATTGAGTATCTAATTTGATAGACCAAAGACGAATCATGCAGATTTCTTCAGAGTCCATCAATCCACTCGACAAACCACACCAATACTCCACCAGATCACATCCAATCGGCAAACTTAAACTTCCAGTGCATAATTTAACCTCCAGTAACTTCATAAACATCAAACATACCCTCTCAAACCCCTCTATTCCTTCAAAAAACCCCGCAATCCCGCGCTTATAGGCCAAATTTCCCATTCTCACAAGCAGGCAAACAGCAAAAATTAGAAATCAAGAAGTCGGCCGTGTGGTCTAGTGGTATGATACTCGCTTTGGGTGTGAGTGGTCCAGGGTTCAATTCCCTGCCCGGCCCTTCTTTTTTTTGCGGGTTTCCTTGGTATGAGCGTGCGCGAACCGGGTCACGTGACTGGATGAGGTTTCTGGCTATTGGTGAGGTGGTTATTAGTAGGTTGGGGAAGATTTTATGAGTTATTGGACAGATATAAGGTATTCATAGTCCAACATTTGCTCATCCGAATTGGGTTCAAGAGTGTGGGGTTGTTTTATGGAAGATTAAAGCGAGCTCCCTTAGAGGTAGGCACCATAGATCATCAAGATCGTAGACATGGCGCCTTTACATATGCTCTCTCATCGGCATTAACTCAACTCTACTATGTGCATAGAATGCTAAATGTCAATTTATCATGTTTCTTCATTTCTGGAAGTATTTAGAACCAAGTACCATGCCTCAATACACTTCCAACTTCACTTCAACTTCTTAGCATCATCAACCTCATTCCAATCCCTCATGAATGTATCAATGGCCATGAACAATGGGATCACAAAAGTTGGCAAATACACAGCAAAGAGAGAATATACCTCCACTTGTGTCAATCCATGTTCCAATCCTTCAGTGATGATGTTTAGGAGACATGCGAGTGTTGTCACTGATGCCTCGATTCCATAGACGAATAGTGAAGAGTAGATTGTTGCGTATCCTGAGGTTTGTTTGTTAGTATTTCTGGTCCTTATGTCTCCCACAAAGAGGGGGTGGAAGTGATTCAGTGACAGAGGGATTGAAAAGGGGAGGTAACATACTCTTGTACAAACAATAAGCGGCAATGAAGAACAATGGAAGTTGGAACACAACTTCAATCCATCCAAAGATCACAAGCCAATCTGGTGGTGAAAGCAATAGGAAATCCTTATTAGAGCTGATATGGAAATCAAGGATGCTTTGCTGGAATGAAGGCTGATATCTTGACGGGATGACCAATGCGGAGTCTATGAGGATTGTGATTGGGATGTGGAGGAGGCAGTAACAGAAGTAGAACGTGTCCAGTCTCGTGGATTTGGTGAAGAGTGGTGCCTTTGATGATATATTCTGTATCATAACTGGGAAGTAGATTGATGCCTTGTGGATTAGTTTTTTTGTTGTTGGTTTAAAGATCCCAAAAGGTGTGAATTGAAGATGGTAAACCGATGTACGGAAGACGCGTGTGTGTGTTCTCAAATTTCTCCAACGCGCTCGATCTTTCAGCTCTTTCTCCATACACCGGCCCAGCCACAACAACCACTCTCCACTCTTCTCAACCACAGATTTATGATCCGTTTGACCTCTTTAAAACCACAGATCAGACACTTCAAACCCTCCTCACATCCACTGTTTTTATCACTACAAACACTCCCACACAGACAACCAGCACAAACACACCAAAGACCCTTAACGATGTCCAAACGCAAACACGTCGAACTCACCACCCCAGAATACGATCCCTCCCTTAAATTCGACAAGGAGAGCAAGGGCTTCAAACCAATTGTATGGATCGACTGTGAAATGACCGGACTAGATGTGTTTAACGACCACATCATTGAGATCTGCTGTATCATCACAGATGGAGATCTAAACATCGTTGATGAAGGTTACGAGAGTGTGATCCACTACGATTCAAAAGTGATGGATGCTATGAATGAATGGTGTGTTGAACATCATGGAGATAGTGGACTCACTGCTAAAGTTTTGGAATCTACAAAGACTTTAAAACAAGTGGAGTTGGAACTATTGGAATATTTGCAAAAGTTTATCAATAAGGGAAGTGCAGTGCTTGGTGGTAATACCGTACATATGGATCGTGCATTCATGATGAGAGAGATGCCGTTGGTGTTGGAGCATTTGCATTATAGAATCATTGACGTTTCTTCAATCACGGAGTTTGGAAAGCGTCATAATTTCGATTTGGTGAAGAGATGTCCAAAGAAGAAAGAGGCACATACTGCTAGAGCTGACATCTTGGAGTCTATTGCACAGATGAAGTGGTATAGAGAGAACTACTTCGTACAGCCATCAGGGAAGAAGTGAATAATACATAAGTAGTTTTTTTTTTTCAAGTGACGTTTCTATGTATAACGCCCATTTTTTTGCGTTTTTGAGTGAATGTGTCCGGATAAAGGTTGATGTGTACGATCACCACTTTCCTTCCTTCTCACAGTACTCCACAAGCTGCTCAATAGTGATCATCTTGATTCCAAACTTCTCACTGAACTTCTCACAATCAGGCAGTCTCATCATGAGTCCATCCTCATCCCTGACAAGTTCACAGATAGCAGCTGCTGGTTCCAAACCACACAGCTTGGATAACTGAACACCAGCCTCTGTGTGTCCCTGACGCTTCTGCAAGAGTCCATCAACGGCTCTCAATGGACAGATATGACCCGGTCTCGTGAGGTCCGTGGCCTGTGAAGTGGAAGATGCCAACGTCTGTACCGTCAGTGCTCTATCCTGTGCTGAAATACCTGTTGTGGTGGCAGAGGCGTCCACAGTGACGGTGTATGCTGTCCCGTGCTTATCTTCGTTGTGTGCCACCATCGGCGGGAGGTTCAGCTTGTCGGCTCTTTCGTTGGAGAGTGGGACACAGATGAATCCTGAAGAATGACGCACCAGGAAGGCCATCTTGACGGTGTCGATGAGTTGTGCGGCGATGATGAGGTCTCCTTCGTTCTCACGGGACTCGTCATCCATCACGATGAGGAACTCTCCGTTCTCTGTTGGCGCTTGTTAGTGTCCTGCTTGGATGGGATTCTTTGGGGGGAACAGGGTACTCACTGTATGCCTCGAGGGCCTCTTGGATGGGCGTGAACATGTCTTCTGCTGGTGCTCGTGCTTCTGGAAGGTGTCGAGTGGTGGTGTTGGTGGTGGATGCCGGTGTTGGTGTTGGTGGAGTATTTGTTTTTCAGCCAGAGCTCCACAGTTTGTAGCGTGATCCAGTTGTGTGGGGGGTGGGCGAAGGGGTGGGCGAGGGGAGCCGTTATAGCCTTGTTCTTTGGGAAGTGTTGGTATGGAGTTATATGTCTAGAAGATGATAGAAGAAGCCAACAAATAGAAGGAAACCAACTGCTTATATATATGTACCGCCCAGCGCCCGTTATGTCAGCGTTTATAAAAAACCCGCCAGACAGCTTACTCACCACACATCGCGCAATTACTAAAAAGTGTGTCACGTGCCCACAGACGAGACGAGCATACGTGTCGCTGTAGTGATATAGTAGCCGTGTCTCCTCCGTAGCCTGATGGGCAGATGGCTGCTGGATCCCTGGGCCCCCCCTGGCCCCTCCTGGCCGTATAAACTGTCGCCGTCCTGCCCTGTTCCCTGTTTCTGTTGGCGATGCTCGTTTGTGCTGGCTCCACCTGATGTCCTGGTCCTTTGTTGGTGTTGATCGTTGGTGCCTGTGGCTCTCGGCCGGGGGGATATTGTTAGTGGCTCCCATGGATTGGTGGTCTTTACCCTTCTTCTGTTTCCACCATTAATCGCCACCACATAAGTGATAACTGCCACCAGCCAACCACCACCCAACCAGGATCACCACAGCAACCACCACAGCAACCACAAACACCATCCACGGAACCACCAGCAGCACCTCCCGTGGGAAAAGAAAAAAAGTGGTTCCAGAAAGTGGCCCGTTGCTACGCACCGGCCCGCGCTCGATGGGGCGTTGCTTTTGTTCCTGGATGTGTAGGGCCGGGGTTTGAAAACAAACGTATAAAGCCGGGAGCACTTCCTCTCTCTCTTCTCTTCCCCTGCCTCTTGCTCCCCCGCCGGTTCATTGCTACACATTGAAAAACACACAAACACTTGCAACAACATGAAACTCTTGACAGACGAGGAAATCGATGCGCACTGGTGGGCTACCGCTTCTGGTGGTGCAAAGGGTCTCGTGGCAGGCTCCTTGGTCTCATTGGCCATCTTCAAGTTGGGTGCCCGCAAGTACCCAGGATTCCCAAAGAACCTGTCCTACTCCATCCGCACAGCCATCGCCATCTCCCCACCAACAGTGGCCATGACCATCTGGGCCGAGGAGGCATCCACCGAGTTTGACAGAGAGATGTACTCTTCATCGGAAGGCAAGCGTAAATTGGAGGAGCACAAGAAGTGGGCCTCTCTCCCACTAAGTGAGAAGTTGCTCCAGGGAACCATCACGCACAAGTACAAGCTCATCGTTGGTGCATGGGCCGCTTCTATGTACGGTTCTTGGGTCTACGTTGACAAGGACCCAATCATGAGCAAGGCTCAGAAGATTGTCCAGGCAAGAATGTACGCACAGTTCCTCACCGTTGGATTGCTCTTGGGATCCATTGGTTTGAGCATGTACGATGAGAAGCACCACCCAGAGCACTACAAGAAGGATGAAATCAGTGATTGGGAGCGTATCTTGAAAGAGGAAGAGGAGAGAAAAGAGGAGGAGAAGAGAGCCACTGGTGGATACAAGAGAACAAGAATCTACAAAGATTAAACGAAAAAGCTTCTTCCCACACAGCTATGCAGTATAGAGATATGATTATATGATGATGACTTCCAACGCCACCACCACCACCACTTCCCCACCCCTTTGTGATTTACTTTTTATTCTTCTTTTGTTTCCCATCTTCTGTTACACTGTTACACAACAACATTTACCCCCTACATTCTCCCTACTTGCCTCTGTTTCTTGAGTTGTTTCTTTTGTTGGGCGCCTATACACTTCTCCACACACATTTACACATATTCAATTGGCATGCTCAATGTACAGACAAAGGAACCGCTCGTTACCCTTTTATACAGATGGGGCTTGTACAGCTTTCCTATTAATGAAGACCCAATGTTTCGCTACTTTATTTCGGATTCTCGTCGTAGTTTCATTACGCGTATACGTACAGTTGTCCATGAGCCACCTAGGCTCATATCACCGATCGTATTCACATTGATCAAGAGAAGTAGAGGGGTTATTCAGAACTGGGGAGTTTCTCAATCAGTCGCCGTACCAGCTCATCTGAGAATCCGGGACAATTTATCGTCATTGCCTGTTCGAATGATTCGTAGAACATCTCATCGTTCAGCTGGAGGGGCGGATAATGTTAGTATGCATCTCAATTGGTGATGTTTATGTGATCCGCTCTTTGGAGTTGGAGTCTACTCCAAAGAGCAGCAGAAAAAACAAGAGGAAAGGAGAACTCACGATCCAACCTTGGTTCGTCCATTGTATCCTTAACTGGGAGGAGTCTCGGTTGGTCAACACGATCACTCCGTCTTGTAAAGTCATGGATTGGAAGAAGCCGGAGTATTCCTTCATCACGTGTTGATGTTCTTTGTTCTTCTGGATCACCATATATATGAACTTCTTGTGTTGAGATACAAAGTTTTGAAAGGTAGCGTTGGTGCTGTACTCTTAGAATGCCCAGAGAGAAATCGGCGTGGGTGAAGTGCTAGTGAGTGTTCGGGTGGGGTGTCTTCCCAAGCTTTTCAAGTGCCATCGCGATCATGTGGTGCGAGAGGCAACGTCCTGACAGTGAACACCATTACAAAACATAACCATAAAATGCGTCATTAAAATTTATCTCCTCCTTCCTTTCTGTACCATATATATATACAAGCACCGACACACACCATCTCTCACATTCATAATATACTTCAAACCTCATGATCTTCTTCTCAAAGAAGCCTCCAAATCACCAACATCCAATCTCGTCTCTCTGATGTAGTACTGTCTGTTTCTCTTCTTGTACTGATGTGGTCTTCTAATGATATCAATTCTTTGCACCAATGGAGAGAAGATCTTCACTTTAACTTCAACACCAACTTTCGAAATGTTGTTTCTCAAAGTCAACGAGGCATCCAATCCTTTTTTACTAATGGCGATGACTTGTCCCACGAATGGAGGGATGGCACGTGAAGTGTACATCACACGAAGAACATCACCGGTACGTACTCTCTCTGTGGATGCTGATTGTGGTGAGATGAGTGCACGACGCCAATTTGTAGGATCAAGACGTTCGTATTGTTGGGCTTTGTAGATCTGCATGATGGATTTTTTGGCGGCTTCTTTTCTTAGTGGTTCGTAGACTTTGATCACACGTGCTGGGGGGTATGAGTTAGTGATTATTCTTGGAATGGTCCCCTTTTTGTGATGAAAGTGGTTCTCCAAGTGTATGGAAAACGTTCAATAGAGAGACATGGCGATGTGATGGGAACTTACTCTGCTTTGTTGGAACGATGTAGTTGGCAACTTGTTGCAATGGACGCAACGCAAACGCGCGCTTGAATAGCTGTGGACGCAACATTTCCTCCTGTGTATGGTATCCCTCTGTAAAAGTGATTCCCTCAAGGAAAAAATCCAACAGAGAATGTGAAGTGTGTGAGGCGTTGTCAGTTGTTGAAGATTAATGATCCTTCACGGTGGTGATGAAAAATCCGGATTGAACGATCTCCAAGTTCACGGTCTGAGATTTACGCGTACGGGCTTTAAATGGCAGCAGAAGGTATGCTCAGAATTACGCGCGAAAAAGGGAGACAGGTTGAACAGAGGACTTTAATCAAATTCAGTGCTCGTCAACTACAACAGCTGAAAGAATTTTCTGGGGGTCATTATCATCAGGGAGTGGTATACAAGTATGCAAAGAGGCAGAGTAATTTCAGAATCTGTTCTTTCTCTTTCTTCCGGTGAACTTGGAGTCATGAGCAACAGCCTTACCTCTCTTCTTCATCAACTCTTTCTTTCTTCTGATGTAGTCCTTATTACTCTCAATAGCTCTCTTCATCTTCTTATTGAGCTTCTTGTTCTCCACAGGTGCATCCATAGAAACACCAGCCAAGTTCAACTCACCAGTGGATTGTCCAGCACTTAGCACCAAGTAGTACTTCTTGTTCTTCTTACTCTCTGCATCATCAATCACCAAACCACCTTGGAATCCTGAAACTTTAGCACTTTGTAGAATCCAATCGATCTGCTCATCATTTGCAGGATAGAACTGTGCCACGAATTTACCACCTCTTTTCAAACTTGCAAACAGTGTGTTGAAGAACCTCAGTAATCTCTTCTTTGGATCAACGTTTGCCGTATCAGCATTACACAACCATTGGATGGCAGAGATAGAGATGGCAGCGTCAAAGGCACCAGCACGGAATGGCACTCCATTACCAATATCAGCAAGGAACAGATCTCCTTCAAGATCCCTATCGAGACCAGTTGCAAGCATAGATGGGGAGATGTCCATACCACACCATAAGTGGCCCTCTTCTGTAAGGATCTCACCGGAGAGACCTGAACCACAACCGATATCTAGCACGAAGTGTGGAAGCTCTGGAAGATTGAGTAGTTCAAGGGCACGTAATGTCATCTTAGCCTGAATGTGTTGCACACGGGTGGAGGATGTGTACTTCCGGGATTCTGATTCGTTGTAGAACACCTCTGGAGGTGCGAGATGCTCTGGACGTGACATTTTGGCTCAAGTTGGTGATTATCTGTGTACTTGAGTGTCCAAAGGAGGTTATAACAGAAAAGTTAGATGGTGTTGAAGTGCCAAAAGGAGTAGTTCAAAAGAGAGAGAAAATGTGATCAGAGCTGTGAAGGGCCAATAAAAAAATAAAAAAAATAGCAGTAGTGAAGAGGAGTGCGCGTACCAGATGACTAAGCGACTGCCCGCGGATGACATGATCACAAATGTGTCAGTCAACTATCACTCTCCCAGGCTTAGAAATCCGTGATAAATCCCCACCTTTTCACACTTGATAGGCAAGTCAGGAGGGCCAAGAGACGACATTTCACTATAAAACCCCGCCAATTGACCCCGTCTGTCCACCCAGTCTGCTAACCAGAGAGCTCCACAAACACTTATACACCGGAACACAGCCCATCCCGGTCCACCCCCTGATACCTCCTGATAACGCCACCACCACCGTAAACGACCAATTGCACACATCCACCTACTGAACATGGCTGAGAAGGACCTCCGTCGCATTGAGCGTCTTGCCCAGAAGAGCCACAGACCGTCGCTCAATGATGCTGTGGAGTACACCTCTTCACAGAGCAATCTTATCGGCAACCCAACGGTCTCCGCTGAAACAACACCATCCTCTTCGCCAATGAAGGCCAAAGGGTCCTCCAGTCAGGTATACGAGGATGAGACTTCCCCAACTGTGGTGAAGCTCGTGAAAACTGCCACGGAGGAGGACATCTATGAGCTCAAGTCCAAAGTGAGGGTGAAGAAGAGATTCAGAGAGGATGGTGCACCAAGGTCCAACTTGAGTGATGTTCGATTCAAGACCACGGAGAGTATCCTGGATGATTTATACACACAGAAGAGTGACTTCAAGGGCATTTACGTCCTGTTCTGGATTGGTGTTGCTGTGCTCAACTCGAACATCATCGTCAATTACTACCTCAAGAATGGGTTCAACTCGGAGATTATTGACTATCTCCTGAGAGATCTCGTATGGATTGGATTGACTGATTTGATGATGTACTTATGCATCTACTTCGTCTTCGGAGTGCAATTGCTTGTCAAGAAGAACATCATCTCATGGGGGAAGACAGGATGGATCGTCACCGGTGTGTTTGAGGCCGCCTTTGTTGTGGGATTCATGATCCATGCCAAGACCTTGAACTTCCCATGGATTGGAAAGATCTTCCTGTTCTTACACTCTTTGGTTCTATTGATGAAAATGCACTCATATGCCTATTACAACGGGTACCTGTGGTCTATTGTCAATGAGCTCAAGTTCTCTGAGGCATTCTTGAAGAAAAACCCAGATAGTGAAGACCACGTCAAGGAGTTGTTGAACAAGTCTATCAGCTTCTGCCAATATGAGCTAAAGTCACAATCTGAAGAGACTCCATTCCCAGCAAACATCACAACTAAGAACTTCTTCATGTATACGATGTTCCCTACACTGGTTTATCAGATTGACTATCCAAGAACCCCAAGAGTCAGAAGAGGCTATGTCTTCTCTAAGATCTGTGCCATCTTTGGAACCATCATGCTCATGGTGGTGATTGCCCAAGATTCGATGTATCCAATTGCCATGAGAGCAATCTCTCTAAGCAGTCTCCCTCTTTTGGAAAGAGTGTGGTACTATCCAAAGCTGCTGTTGGACCTTATGCCAAGTTTCATCTTGATGTACCTCCTTCAATTCTACTTGATCTGGGATGCCATCCTCAACGCCATTGCCGAGCTGACAAGATTTGGAGACCGTGAGTTTTATGGACTATGGTGGAACTGTGTCTCATGGGATGAATTTGCAAGAATTTGGAACGTTCCAGTGCATAAGTTCCTCTTGAGACATGTGTATCATTCTTCCATTTCTGCTATGAACTTGTCAAAGACACAGGCTACGATCTTTACTTTCTTCTTGAGTTCTGTGGTGCATGAATTGGCAATGCTCGTGTTGTTTGATAGAATGAGAGGATACTTGCTCTTGCTTCAGATGTTCCAATTACCATTGGCAGAGTTTAGTAAGACCAAGTGGATGAGAAAGCATTCAATCTTGGGTAATGCTGTGTTCTGGTTTGGTATCTGTACAGGGCCATCGTTGATGTGTACCCTCTACCTTACATTCTAAGACCACAAAACATTCTAAAACCACAAAAACAACATATTTAAGTATACTACAACATCAAAAACATCATAAACTACCATCCATCTATTCTTCCTTGGGAATTGTAGCGTATACGACCACCTCACACAAAGACTCTTGAGTTCTTTGCATTCTTCTTTCTCATCTGTCTCAAGACATCTCTCTTACGTCTCTTACACTCCTGTGTCCATTCTGCTCTCTTCTCCCAGAACGTCGTATCCCAATCCTCAAACTCAACGTTCTTATCCATCTTGTTCAACTGTGTCTGTGCAACCAAGAACGGCGAGTCTAGATGTGTGAAGAACAACGCACGCTTGGACTTCCTTGGTGCTATTGAGCTTATGATTGGTTGTTCTGTTGTGAATTTGATCTGTTCGGGAGCTGGAATTGTGTGATCAATGTCCTCGTCATCTTCAATGATGTTGAATGTGGATGGTGCGTCTGCGGTGAAGAGTGTACGGAGCGTCTCTGTGTTTGACACTGTTCCCTCTACTAGTGTTGATGTAATTGGATTTGGTTCAGTTGGTTCTGCTCCAAATATTGGAATGAAATCATCTTCAGAGTCTTCTTGTTCTTCTTCATCGACCTCCATCTTGTCCTCCGCTGGCTCTTCTTGCTCGTAATGATGATCTGCTTTGACCTCATATTCTTGGTACTGCTGCTTGTATAAGTCTGTGTCATCATCCTCGTTCTCATCATAGACTCTTGGTTTCTGTGGTGGGTGCTTACCGAACTCACCTTCCTTGACTAATTGAATCTCTGATAGGTCCACTGGTTTGATTCCAAAGTCCTCTTCATCACTCTCCAAATCACTCTTGTTGTACTCATAGTCTGAACCACCAAACTCATCCATCTCCTCCGTGTAATCCAAAGGCTTATCAAAGTCGAACTTTCCCAAAATGGACGCCAGCACTTTGTTGTTCTTCTCGGCTTCCATGACTTCATCTTCCTCATCAACAACAGTCTCCAATAGCTTGTCGTCGTCTCTCTCACGTTCAATGGTGAGTGTGTTGTTGCCCTGCTTGAGCTGAACTGTGGACAATCTCTCCACGATATGCTCATTACCATCTTTCCAAATACCCTTTGAGAATCTGTACACCAAGTCTCTGACCTTCTTATTCTTCTCGTATCCCCAAAGTTTCTGCTTATGACACTTGACGACTTTGATGGTTCCATTGAAGTTCACCCTCAGTGTCATGGATTTAACGCCCTTTCTCCTACTCTGTCTCATGCGTCCCTTCATAACTTCTTGATGGTCTTTGAAGCTCATCTTGATATTCTCAAACTTTCTGTAATGCTCCCATTGTGTCTTTAGCACTCTTGCATGTGCCTTGGCGTCTGATCTTGCTCTATCCTCTTCACCTCTCTTGACATATGAATCCTTTGCAACATCAATCACCAATGTGGAGCCTTTGAACTTGAGACCGTTCAAGGAGGCCCTCAATTTAGCGTATGACTTGTCATCAATCTCCACATCAATGTATGCAAATCCTGAGCCTCTAACTTCGTTGAAATGACTTTCAAATTCTGATTTCAGGGTTCCAAAACGTGCTATACGTGAAGTGATGTCCTCTGGTGCGTTGAACAGCTGTGTGGAGATGTTGCCGACGAAGAGTCGCCTCGTCGTGGGTGTTTCGCTCATCTTTGTGTTTATATGCTGAACGATCTGTAGTTCAGTGCAATAGGGCGTCTTAACCACTGTGTTATGTCTTTCTAGAAGCTTCAAATTGCATTCAGAACACTTCCAAAAGCTCATCCTCATCGCTATAAAAAATCTTTGCCCTCAGGTTGCTTAGTCACCCTCTGCGCAAGTGCTTACATAATCAAATTTTTTATAGTGCGAGCGAGCCTCATCAATATTTCCGAAACGTCGACTCACAACCAGCTGATAAACCCACAGAACAGCACCACCGAAATTCTCTTTAAAAGCAGCAGAAATGAGCACAGAGGAGATCACACAGAAGACCGAGGCCATCAAGATCGAGGAGCCAGCCACCGCAGCTTCAACGGCAGCCGGAGCCGAGCAGGTCGTCACACCGTGGGAGGTGGAAGGTGCAGTCGTTGACGGACAGGCACAGGCGATCGACTACGACAAGCTCATCAAGCAGTTCGGTACACGTTCCATCAACCAGGAGACACTGGAGAGATTCGAGAAGGTCACCGGCCATAAGCCACACCACTTCTTGCGCAAGGGGTACTTCTTCTCCGAGAGAGACTTCACCAAGATCCTTGATCTCTACGAGCAGGGCAAGCCATTCTTCCTCTACACAGGTCGTGGTCCTTCGAGTGGATGCATGCACTTGGGACATCTTGTGCCATTCATGTTCACACAATGGTTGCAGGAGGTCTTCGATGTGCCACTCATCATTGAGATGACTGACGATGAGAAGTTCTTGTTCAAGCCAAAGCTCACCATCGCAGACGTGAGAAAGTTTGCAGCAGAGAACGCTAAGGACATCATCTCCGTTGGATTCAAGCCAGAGAACACATTCATCTTCTCAGATTTGGACTACATGGGTGGTGCCTTCTACGAGAACGTTGTCAGAACTTCGAGACAGATCACCACATCGACTGCTAAGGCTGTGTTTGGATTCCAAGACTCTGACTGTATCGGTAAGGTGCATTTCGCATCTATCCAGATTGCCACTGCTTTCCCATCCTCCTTCCCAGACGTGCTTGGTATGAACCCAAAGACCCCATGTCTTATCCCATGTGCCATTGACCAAGATCCATACTTCAGAGTGTGTCGTGATGTTGCTGACAAGCTCAAGTTCTCCAAACCAGCACTCATTCACTCACGATTCTTCCCAGCTCTCCAGGGCCCATCCACAAAGATGAGTGCATCTGATGATTCATCTGCCATCTTCTTGGACGATACACCAAAGCAGATTGCTAAGAAGGTCAACAAGTATGCCTTCTCTGGAGGTAAAGTCACAGTGGAGGAGCACAGAAAGCTTGGTGGTGATCCAGATGTTGATGTCGCATACCAATACTTGTGCTTCTTCCTTGACGATGATGCCAAGCTCAAGGAGCTCTATGACCAGTACAAGTCCGGTGAGCTCCTCTCTGGTGAGATGAAGAAGATTGCCATTGATGAGATCACAAAGTATGTCGTTTCGTTCCAGGAGAGAAGAAAACAAGTTGATCAAGCCACTGTGGATTCGTTCATGAAGCCACATAAGCTCGTTGGTGGACAGAAGGAGAGACTTGTTGCTCCAAAGCCAAAGGAGAAGAAGTGACGTTTTGTTTAATAGATTGTCAGGCGGAGCTGATATATATCCTACACGCTCTTATTTAATGTGAAAACCAGGTGTACCATCCGTAGTCTCTACGACACATCAGTTCAATTGATCATGGAAAGTTCATCGTTCAATGTAATTGTTTTGTATATGCATGCAATTTACCAAAGCTTAGATCATACCACGAAGTCGTGTTAAGTATCCGGAGTTTGTGTTATAATCTGATCTCTTGGCAATGAATTGTCTCAGGATGTATGGCTTGACACCAGCCAGTTCACCTTCCGTGGTCAAAGAGTTCACCAGTTCTGGTTGCACCGTGAACAAATTGGCCAGTTCTCTCAACATTTGAAACTTCTTAGAAAGTGCTGGAATCCTCCACTCTTCAATTGCAGTTTGATAGGAGATGATGTCCTTAGTGGCAACAATACCACCTGTTGAGTTGATTTGATAGTTCTTGAAATGTTCAAACAATGCATCAAATACAGAGTTCCCCACAGTGAGTAAGAGTGCCTTCAAGTTTTCACCATCAAGGTATAACACCACTTGCTCATTGAAACTCTCTAGGAAACGACAGAGGGATTCACAAGCTGGTGTATCAGTATCAACCAGCTCACCAATCTTTGGAAGAAAGTCCTTCTTTTTCTGCTTTGACAAGGCATTACTGATACGCTCATTGGCCAAACGTACTGTATCCTGAATGATGATGTTGATTCTCTTCTCAACACTTGAGACGTATCCATTCGTCAATGCAATGATACGCTGACGAACCTGTGGTGCATTGTTGGCGAGCGGGAGGATGATGGTACGGATACTGGCTGATACCAAAAACAAGATCTGTGATGAGATCTTAATGTTATGAAGATACTTCAATGGTACTGTATCTGTATGACGATCCAAATTTGTCAATGTGGTGAAAGAAACCTCCAATCCAAGGTCAACATAGGCACGACCAATGTTCACTAATAGAATCTCCAGGATCTCACATGCATTCTCTGCAATTTTCGTTGGGGTGAGTTCAATCATACGTGAGAAGCTCTCCACTGTGGATTTGAGAAGCGATTCCGCTGATTGTAAAGACAAGTTACTGATCATGTCCTGTGTGTTTTCATGGATGCTCTCCATTGATCCATATGATGCACTTTTCCTCAATGAAGAGGAACGATCAAGTTGTGCCTTCATATAGTTCTTCAGTTGGCCAACACGGCTTCTTTTCAAGTTTTCGTATTCGGTGCTTTCACTCATACCGTTAGTGTTGACAAGTGCAGCCACTCTCTGTGCCAATTTGTACTTGATGCTGGCCTCATTGGCATTCTCATATTCAGTGGTCTTGGTGTAGAAGATGGATTCAAGGATCTTCTTCTCAAGCTCAAAGTACTTTGATCCTGAAATGTGCTCTGTGAACAAATCTGAGAAACTTTGGTCCAAGACTGTGAAGAGTTCATCCAATTTGCTGAAATCATCTGTTGATTCTAATGTCTTTTGGAAAAAGAATTTCAAATCCTTCGTGAACACTCCCAATGTAGTGTAAAGAGAGAACAACACTCTCAAATATGCCAATGTGCTTGCCGATAATGAATCTTTGAGCAATGACTCCACACGGGATTGGATCTGTTGTGCGTAGACACGTTGTAGGAACAGTGTTAAAACCGTAGCTGGATCTCTGAAAACATTCATGATGACCACAGTTTCATTCTGTACAACGTCCTTGATACTCTTCAACATATCGTCCATCAATGGCATTTGCGAAGACCCTTGGTTGGTAGGATCCGACAACTTCTCCCATGTCGATTCGTAATCCTGACTCAGTTGTGTCTCCATTGAATGTGCATTGATGAAGAAGTTGTGCTGGTTCACGAAATTCTTGATGACACCAACACCGTCATTGAAGTCACTGAGAATGTCTGCAATGTCTCTCATTGCGCTGAAATTTTTGTTTCTGTACTCATCGTTGAACTCTGCAAGAAGAGTGTTCTCCATATCTTCGGAGTACCGCTGAATCATATCGTCACACTTGGATGAGCCAGGTAGGTCATCTGAGTTCAACTTCTCGGACAATGACAAGACTTGAGCCACTGTGGAAGCACATTCCCTCTTTTGCTTGATCCCACCTTTCATCAATTTGTCAAGATCTGCAGAACTTCCACGCTGGTAGAATGCAGTGTAGATCTGAATCAGCGATATGGTTGCCTTAGATCTGTTTTTTGCTGCAACAGAGCGTGCCATCTGTTCCGTAACAGGGGTGATTCTGTCATTCACTGAAGTGATCTGTTCATCGAGGTTTTTGAACTGTGTCTGTACGGACTGTGTTCTGGAAGTTAATGATAGGATGTTTCTCGAATGGTCAAGCTCGTACTTCCCCACTTCATTCTCCAGTGCGTGTTGTCTTTCTGCTGCCTCGGAACTGAGCTTGTGTAGTTCTCGTAGTGTAGACTCGAATGTTCTGATGAATGGCTTTGGGTCCAAGTGGTTTAGTGAGGATACTTCTCGTTGTGGTGCTGCCTGATCTTTGCTGAGTTCCTCGATGAACTCGTACACGGTCAAGTTATCCTGGTTGTTGGTTAGTACGGGGAGTTGAGACGGGCGGTTCATTCATGGCAACTCACAAGAAAGTTATCCAGCGAGAGGAGCTTCCTGATTCGGGGATCAAGGTCATAAACGGAGTTCATTGTGATGGTTGTGGTGATGGCGATGTTGTCCCTGTTGTTCCTGGAGATGCGGGCCTGGGCGGCAATGCGTGCAGTGGGGCTAGAACCTCGGGAAAAGCGAGAAAGTGAAGCTCTGATAGTGAGCAGTCCAACACCCGACAGAGTGAGGCAATCCAACTAGTGTAGGAATGAGGCGCCCAACTTCGAGATGTTCAAGTGGGTGGATTGTAGTTGTGGAACACGAGAATTGATGATCTCCGAGCTCCCCTGAACCGTCAACAACAAACGAGTTCGCGGAAGATGACATAATCAACAGAGCCTTCTTTGATCATTTGAATACTTATCTGGTGGAACCTACGCTCCAGATCTTCTATGTACATAGTCATTAGGTATCTCGTACGGATATATAAATACCCCGTTCACTTGTAAATGTCGTCAAATGGTCTGGTGTCGTTGAAGCAAGAGTCCCAGACCTCGTTCACCACGGCGGTGGCCATCTCTTTGTCCTTACATCCCGGGTTCGCCATCACTGATAACACAGCACGTCTCTTGACACACTCCTGGTGACCTCTACCGAACTTTGAGATTCCTCCTCTTTTCAACTGGTTCATGATTCTGCACTCTCCCGATAGAGACGAGGCACGGATCTCAGAGCATGCGTGGTGCTTCAAGTTGAGCCAGTCAACTTTGAATTTAGTATCGTCATAGTAATGCATCAGCTCGTGAGTCAGTGTGTCTTCCAGGTGCCACTTATCAATGATACGATTCTGGCATAGTAGGATTCCCAGGTCTGGATGGTAACCACCACCTTTCATCTCATCGCACATGTCACAGACGATCTGCGAATCTTTGACTTCACGCCCACTCTTCTTTATCTGTTGAAGCATGAAGATCACAATAGGCGAGAATTTGAGGGCCCAATCACGGTACTCGTAGCACTTGTTGCAATCCTGAGCCTGCTTACGTTCACCCAGGTCCTTCTCGTACTGTGTGCGTTCTGTCTCTGATGCGAAGCCCGTCTGGTAGGCCATTGTGCGTCGCCACCACTCGAACCCGGCAACGGGCTGTGCCTCTGGTTTTGGAGCTTCTGAAGCCGCTGGCGGCACTGAAGATGCATTGGAGATACCCATTGCTGTGTATATTCTTGCCAGTATTTGTGCTATGGATCCAATCAAATAAGTGAATCGTGTCGAAGGTGAGCTCGGAAGTTCCCAAGAATTTTCCGTGGGTTCGCGGACATCGAATGGTTTGCAGCCCTGGCCCTCTCAGCTGCACTATGGCTTCAAGAGCAGGAGGATATCACCATCACAACCACTTCTGAATTGTATTTGAATAGTGGACTCACAAATTTGGATTGATAACTACACTTCCCAGAGCTACCATGCCAAATAACTTACCCAATGTATATATATCACCAAGTGCCGTTGTAGTCCCTCACCAGCCAGGACGCGGGGAAGCTAGGAAGGAAGAAAAAAATTCATGTCAACACCATCAACTCCACCAGAAAGGGCACCAAGATCACCAAGAAAAACCACACAGCTGTCCATTTATACAGCTCTAAAAACACACACAAACACCTTACAACAACCAAAGTCTGAAAATCATGGTCGCAAACATCTGGGTCTCATGTGCAGACAACAACATCGCCGCAGTGAAAGAGCACCTTGCACAGGGAACATCGCCCAACGCCAGAGATCCCAACGGATACACACCGATGCACGCTGCCGCCTCCTATGGACATCTGAAACTGCTAGAGCTTCTACTGGAGCACGGGGGAGACATCAACATCGCTGACGCAGAGGGAGACACACCATTGCACCACGTGGAGGAGCTCAAGGTGGCGAAGGTGCTCGTGGAGAAGCACAAGGCGGACTATAAGATCAAGAACGAAGACGGGCTCACCGCTGCAGAGTACATGGAGGAAGAAGGTGAGTACCCTGATATTGCGCTGTATTTGAAGGGCTTGATCCATGGTGGAGTCCCAACAGAGACACAGGAGGAGTCGGTACCTGCCCTGCCCGAGGGACACCAGTTGAGATACGAGTACCAGAACGAAGAGGACATCACGTTACAGATCGACGATCAGAAGAGGCAGCAGCTGAAGGAGATCGTGGAGAGTGAGAACCCTGAAGAGAGGCTAAAGGAGTTCTTGCAAAAGGAGGTGCACGA
>JAKUBT010000094.1:0-20362 GCA_030563305.1 Petasospora maesae
CCCCCCCCCCCCCCCCCCCCCCCCCCCCCCCCCCCCCCCCCCCCCCCCCCCCGGGTGCTGCCGATTAGTCTCATGCACAGGGGACTCTCCTTTTATATATATACTGCTACGGATCAAATGCCAATTGTTTCCCCCGTCTCTTCTAGCTGCAATCACCTTGGTACCCCCCAAAAAAGCGTTGGGCCCAGGGGGCTTTCAAAGCCGGGGTGCGCGGTTACGCGATCGACGACGTCTGCCGCACTATCACGTGACACCTCGGATCTTACCGGATTGGGTATATTCCGGGGTGGGCGAGGCTGAGAGAGCTGCGGCACAGGTTTTTCCGGAGTAGTCGACCGGTGTCGACCGGTGTCCAGGTGTCCAGGTGTCCAGGTGTCCTGTAAATTTCTCGCGAATGTGCTGCTAAGGCTACCCGTGTTGCAGTGGATCCGGACAAGACGCGTCACGCCTTCAACAGACGAGCCCCAGTTGGCATTTTGTTTAGGCGTTTGGGTTGCGAAGGAACCTATACCGGTAAATGCCCCCAGCTGATTCCCTCGATCCACAAGAGTCTGAAGTCATTGAACTTCTCAAACAGATCCTTGCATACACCAAGTCCATGTGCGTACCGGTTCAACTCCCATCTTCCACTCCTGATCTAGATCAACTAACCAACCCCATATTACAGAGACGTCAATTTGAAATCCTCGCGTCATATACTCGAATCCAATCCTGAAATCCTTGAGTCAGAGGTTGCAAAGTCTACAGAACATCTCAAACAAGTATTAGAACTCTTTGGCCAGATAAAATGAGTGGACACATCGTTGACAAGTATCAAGAACGGCTCATACGTAAAGATCTGGGGCATGTCTCCACAGATGACTCCGACATCGATGACGATGAACTGTTGGATATGCTAGGCGATGAATTCGATGGTGGATACAGAGAAAGGCGTATGCAAGAACTCAGTGATCAGTTCAAACAATCAACAAAGCAAGTGAATGAGTTGGGTCATGGATCGGTGCAGACACTCCTATCTGAAGAACAAGTGTTGAAGCTCACCACCTCTACAGAACTATCGGTGATTCATTTCTTCCATGAGAGGTTCCAAAAATGTGAGAATATGGACGACAAGCTATCAACATTGGCACAGAAGCATGTCTCTACCAAATTTATGAGAATAAGTGTGGATAATGCACCATTCCTCGTCACTCGTCTGAATGTGAAGGTCCTCCCCTGTGTGATTCTATACTTCAAGGGAGTCGAAGCAGGGCGTATTGTTGGATTTCAACATTTGGATTATGATCAGGAAAAGGACGATTTCACAATAGAGAGCCTCGAGGGTTATTTGTTAAGCAGAGGTGTATTAAAGAGAAAAGCTCAGAACTACACTCGACTCACTAAGAAGGTTGAGAAGGAGGATGAAGAGAGCGATTTGGATCTATGAGTAACGTCGTATAATTATCTTGCATTAATATATCTTAGCATTAGTCATTAGAAGGTCATCAGTAACATCAAGTCATCATGGATAACAGGTTGGGCGGCTGAAATCATCACTCATCAAAGCAGAGTAAGATCTGCCACCAGGGCGTTCTCTTCTTACCCTTCACATGTCCACTGGCGAGTATCCCATCGATAGAATGGGATTTTTCGTGTTGACTCTGCCTTGCCCTGCTCCTCAACACAAAGTCTCCCAAGTTATCCGGTGGTGGAGACGCTAGAGCTGATGGGTTCGAACGCGTGAGTTGGCATCTCAACGAGTCAAGATCCTGGATCGAATGTGGCACTTGGCTGCTTGGACTTGGACTTTTGCACATGATGAGTGACTTTGAACTCACTCCACCGGATAGTCACCTCCTAGCTGTTCAATCACCAACTTGTAGTAACCACCAAGTGCCTAGCCGCGCGCCATGTGTAAACAAGGAGAGAGAGAACGGAGTATTTGACCGGCTATTGTTCCATGTGTCCCCCTTGCCAAAACTTGGGGGGGGGGGGCCGGAGGAGAGATGTTTACATAATCTGTGCGCTTCATTCAGCTTAGTCATCCGAACTTCTTCCCCATGCCGCGGTTGATGATTTGCCCCACACACAACACCCTCTTGCTCCACACGTCCCACTTTGGCCTGGACTTGTCCTTATTCATCAGCCTCTTTTCCACCTTCTGTCAACATCATACTCATCACTGGACTAATACCACACTACACCCACTCCAAATCCACGCCCCACACATACAATCACCATGGATGACATCAACAGCTTCATCGCAGACCCGAAGAACAGGGCACTTCTTCAAGTGGTGAAGTCAATGCGCAATGGATTGGTGTATGGAGGACGACTTCGCTTTGCACACACATTGGTGATGCAGGCGCTATTCAAGAGAAACACACCTGTGATGAAGAGAATGCTTGCAGTGCTCAAGATGACACGAGCCCATGGATCGATCCTTGCGTTGTACGCATTATGCTACAGGTTGTTGATCTTGTTGTTACAACAGATAGAGGGGGAGACTCTACCCAGTCATGAGTTCATAAGTGGATTCACATCTGGGTTCTTGGTATATGGCAATTGGCATAACCTCTTCAACCATACAATCACACATCAAATCACTTTGTACTGTGGGGCCCGCGTCATCCTTGCCCTTGGGAACATGGCGGCACATCGTATAGCCAAGGAGATGAAGAGTACAAAACTGGACAAGTTGGCAATGAGACGGCAGATACAAAAGACTTCATGGGCACTGTTTGCCTCCATGACTTGGGGATCGGTTATGTATCTCCACAGGTACTATCCAAGCTTCTTGCAACATGGTCTCGAGAGCTCGATGGAGTTCATCTATGACGATTACAAGTGGAGTGATCTCACGTCCTTACTTGGACTTTAACATGTGAATGCACATTGGCAGAGAGTAAACAAAGTAGTGTTATTTGGGATATAATGTGGTGTATAGGACGGCATTGTATAATGAGTTGCACGTTTGATGACAATAGTTGGGGTCTAGGCCCTTCGCGTAGAGTGGTAGAGGTCCAGTTTTTGGCTGAGACGCCGGTGAATGAGATTACTCTCCACTTGATTTCTATCTCGGACACCACGTACAATGATCCAACCAATCCAAATTCGAAAGCTTTTACATCAAGTTAAGGGTCTAGGCTAAATCATTGATCAGTATAAACAAGTATGGTGACATGAGAGCTTTGGACATTTCTGAGATGCTCCCAAGGATTGTGGTTCCAAATTTTCCTTCTAACAAAGGCCGTTATCTTGACACTAAATCAGGATCAAATCGGGACTTAGACACCCACAGCTCTGACTCTTGGCTACAAGATTATTGATGATAAATCCGGCAAGACCCTCTCCAAGAATTCCTCAAAAGAGCTGTCCAAGGTCTGGGTGTTGATTACTTTCGTACTTCACTTATCTGTATTGTGACCACTTCTTTATGATTTTATCTTTGCTATTATATGATTAATTAAAGCTACCTGTCTGAACTTCCTGAGAGCGCATAGTAGTGTACCGCTTAAAAGTACGGAGATCATCATCATCATCATCATCACCATGAGATCAATTGGTCACGTGACTATGGATCGCTGCCGGCCAAGTAGTGACACGAACGCCAAATCGAATCAACTCTAGTGGGCAATCAACTTCAAAAAAAAAAAGGGTCATTTAATGATTCAATCTTTTTTCAATCAAACAGTGTGGTATACGTAATATATAAAAAAAAAACTTTTGTGTGTTGTGTGGTTATCTGTGTGGATTTTGTAGATCATGGTCCCCTCTTGTCCCCCTTGACCTCCTTCTCAAATACTCCACATGAAACAGAATAGGATGGCCAAGGCAATCAACCAAGATCCACCAGAAAAAAAAAAGGGCCAGGCAAGAGCATGGATATAGACAAGAGTGAAATGATGAAGTATGCGTGTATGCTCATGTGCTGTGGTGAATATATTGAAATACAAGTGCTCATATGTGATGATGTGATCATAATGCGTTCGAGATGAAGATGGGGAAACAGCGATAACAACAACGAGATGATGGTTGAAGAGCATATATTTATTCCAGTCTTCTTTTTTGGTTGTTCATTTTTGTCATGTAGTCATATTAATGATTTTGAAGAAATGGTGAGGAAAACAATTTGAGAAAAGAAAAGAGATGCAAAAAAGTGAAAATGTCAATGAATTCTTCATGCCTCCTGAGTGGTGGACTCAGACTCAACAGGAGCAGCAGCCTCAACAGCAGTGGACTCCTCCTTGGTCTCTTCCTTAACCTCCTCCTCCTCCTTCTTAGACTCCTTGACCTCTGGGGTAATGACACGCACAAGCTTCTTACCATCCTTAGCAGCGTCATCCCTCTGTTCAACAGGCAAGATCCAAGTAGAGAAGTTCTCCTTAACTCTAACTCTCAACTCACCACCTTCAAACTCAGCCAACTCAATCAATCCACCGTTCAAGTTCTCCAAGGCCTGGTTAACAACAGATGCATCACCGTTACTCAGGACTTGCATTCTGTAGAATCCAGATATCACACTGGTGTTCAACCAACCATCCTCATTCATGTGCTTACGCAAGAACAAGTCTTTCACAAGGTTCTCAATGCTGAAATAGTACTCAGCCTGTTTTGTCAATGAGAACAAAGGATCGTCCTTCATCTGCTTGTATGCATTACGGTTGTTGAAGTGTGGGATGTATCCATTGGCGTTACCGTGACCTCTGTATGAACCGTTCTGGGAACCATTCTGGTACTTGTTGTAACGTCTGTTGTTACCGTTGTTGTATGGACGGAACTGACGTTGGCCTGGGATGTACTGGGCCTGGAAGAACTGTTGGCCATTCTGCGGTGTGAATGTCTGGAACCCGTTCTGACGAGGTTGATGCTGTTGGACAGAGCCGTTGTGATGCTGGAAGTTGTTGTGATGGTTGTAGTTGTGATGCTGGTTGTGATGGTTGTGATGCTGAGATTGGTGGTTGTTCTGGTGCTGTTCTTGTGGAATAGCGGACTCCTGGGAGTTGGCGGTGGCGGCAGGCGTCGTGGACTCTTCAGATGTACCCTTGTCCTCAATAGCTGACTCCTCCTTTGTGGACTCCTTCTTCTGTTGTGTTTGCTGAGGAGCAGTAGAGCGCTTCTCCTGAGGTTTGTTCTTTCTCTTCTTAGAGTCCTGGGCAAACGATTGTTGCTGCTTGTTGTTCTGACTCAGCACAGCACCGTTCTTCTTCTTCTGTTGTTGGTTGTTCTGCTTCTTTGGTGGTTGCGGAAGGATCACGGCGGCCTTGAATGGAACCCACTTCTCCGTTGACTTCTTGGAAGCGATAATCTTCTTGGATGACACCTGTTGCTGCTGCTGAGCTTGAGGGATTTCAGTTGGTGATGGCCAGTGCTTCTCATCAACAGATGTTGTGGCGGCAACGTTGGAGTTTGATCTTGAGGAGTTGGCGCTTGACCAGGCACTCACCTCTGGGACTGGAGCTGGGGCAAGCACCTTCTGTGGGGCCTTCTCAGCCTTTGGGGATGCCTTTGGAGAAGGAAGCTGTGTCTGTTCCTTTGGCTCCTCAGTGGCGGTAGCGCTGGCGGCTTCGGTGGAGGATTGTTGGACGGTCTCGGTCTTTTGCTGCTCGACAGCCAAGGTGGAAGACTCGGCCTCTGGGGTGGTTGAACCCGTGGCGACAACGTTGGCGTATGACACGGACATGCTTGTGGATGCTGGTGTATGGTGAGTCTGCTCTATGGCTTGTGACTGGGTGATTGTGACGTTTGTGAGGGGGGGCGGGCTGGCTTTGCACTGGAGTTAGGCGGTGTTTTGACGAGCCTAGATCGGAGCAGAGATGGATGCAGCTGGTATGGCTCAATTGGCGGTGTGTGGGAGCGCTGTGCAGAGATTCGTTCGCTGAGTGGAGGCGTGGTCAGGTGAAGTTGTTCACGTGTAGTGGCTATGTGCTCAACGGGTGCTCTGTGGCGGCGGATGCTGGTGGTGCAAGAGATGTGCTTCTTGTTCCTGGTCGTTCTGTGGAAGGAATTTTGGTGTCGAGCGTTGACGCTAAAAAAGTGAAAAAAAAAGAGGCGAGCGCGTGCTGTGTTGCGCGAACCAGATGCATCGCGTGGATTATGTAAGCAGATCACCCTGGTGTGCGGATGTTCTCGGCCGAAGTAGGGCTCGGGGTGCCACACTCCTTCACCATCGCCTTCAAGCAGGTGATTGGTAACCAATCCGGGATCTCTGTTTTTTTGGAGACATTTGGAGACACGTACGATCACTCGTCCAGCATAATATGCCATTGGTCTTTGTTTCGCTGATTGGGTGTGCTGGGTTCGCTACTACGAAGCCCTTTGAGGCACCCCCCCCTGGCCTCCTTTTGTGTCAAGGGACAAACTGGTCAGGAAAGCTGCGTCTATGGATCCGTTCTATTAGAGTGAAAATGGGGTGTTGATGGAGCTCCTTTCGAAAAGACACTGGGCGCTCTGTCTGGGTTCACCTCATCGCTGCTGGACTGATCATCATCAACACCGCTGGTGCCCCGCCATGGACTCATTCCGCCACTTCATCCACCCTTCCAACATCGAGATCAGTGAGGTGGACATCGCCCTTGCAGCCCCCGTTGTTGAATCACAGCTCATTGATCTATTCACACAATCCGTCACACTCACATGTCCATTGACATCACCATCCATCCCATCCTCACCAGTCGAGCGCAGGTCTTCTTTCCTCCAACCCACCACAGATCTCTATTCACAGGACCTTGAACTACGTCCAGACACGACGCTTCTTCCACCACCGTCCCCACAACCAGTGTCTCGGCTCAACCCATTGAGGCGTCTCTACCGCCATGTGCTCCATCGATCGCCCTCTTCAACACGGCGCAGACTGTTCTTCCATCGCCGACTGGGGGTATCCTCTGAGGACTCCTCCACGCGGATTGATTCTGATGAGGTATACGAAGCACTGATCCCCAGGGCTTCATCGATGACGAGGCGAAATTCATCTCTACGGAACCCACTCTTTTGGACAAACCACGTTCGCATCAGGAGAAGCTCTACGGTATCTAGAGCTGAGATGGATACCCCTCGTGTGTTTCAAGAAGCTGAAGGGGTGAGGAGGGTACACACTTTTGTCACAAGAAGATGGTTGGCGAGTTTGGAAGCCCCAGAGGACTCATTGGAAGATCATATCTCTTCTATGGCTTCATACATTGGTTTGCCGCCCGCTGTGTCGTTGTATGCCATACCCAGTGTTGAGAGTTCGCTTGCCGCGGAGTCTGGTTCTGATGATCTTTTGCCACTTGGCTTACCGCCCATACCGCCACCTAGGAGTCAGGATTATTTCAACCTACGAAGAAGAGAGAGCGTCATTGGGAGATCCCATCGAGTCAACTCTGCATCAATTGGTCATGAGGGAAGTGCAACGTCACTGATCATTGACACCTATGCGGACCTCACGCATAACTTGAAGGCCACGCCTGTTGGTGAAGAAGGAGAGGGCACTACATCTACTGCAAGTTCAGACAAAGACCCAGTACGTTCAAGGAGGAAGACATTCAAGTACACATTGGGAAGGGCCAAGCACATATACAAGATGTTGGGCCGGTTTGAAGACTTCTTTGAGGATCCATTAAAAAGGCCGAACGCCTCAGACGATGAACTTGAACGAACAGATGAACTTGAGCTATACAACTCAACAGCAGAAATGTTTGGACCTCCACCTACGAGGGCTTCAGTTGTGGATGTTCCAGATTCTCCCTTTGTTCTTGTTGGTGTGGATTTGGATCCATTGCCGTTGAGAAGAAGTTATTATACGGATTTCTTGAAATAAACGACAGAAAAGAATAAAGGACAAAACAAAACACTTCAAAACCTGCCGATATTGTACAATCGGAACCTTCCACCCCCCCCTTTGGACTTTCAAGGGTATTGTCTCCAACAACCTCTCTCTCATGATTCAATCCGCCTCAAACAACATGTAGTCCAACAAAGTCTCAGGCATGAAACCGTGACCATCGTTGTAATGGGCAATAAGAGATTCATAATCTTTAAACCCAGGGGCAGCCATAGACAGACAACTCACCTCCATACAAACCTTATGGGACCAATCGGTACCATCCCAAGTCGATAGCATACCTGACTCCACACCTCTCTCTTTCAAATCATGAGTGATGCTGGCCAAATGGGTATCCAAGTCCACTGTATCAACCAAGACGTGTGCCTCCAAGATGTGATCAGAGAGGATCTTCAAGTCCTTGTTCTGTGCTGGACATTCATAAGGACAGTAATGCATCTGTGGATCTGGATGTATCTTAGAGAAAGTTGATGGGATCAGTACGGGCATATCCGTTAGATTACAGTTTACCAATATTGGTGGAGGTAATTCACGAGTTTGACACGATGATTGACAATCTGAACCATGGGTGATTGAAGGACTCGTTGATGTTGCATCCGTTGATGTTGTAGAAGCTGACTCTGGGGATGTTGTAGATGGGGTTTGAGAAACGTCATTGTCTCTTTCATACTCTTTACTCATCACACCACCACGAATTGCCCAACGGAAGTCAGCATCCTTTGTGTCTGGGAAGTGATCCATGATGGATTTCTCATTCTTACGGTCATGAGCTCTTATGTGTCTTTGTAGTTGTTGATTTGTAATGAATCTCTTCGTGCAACGTGTGCAAGCCAGTGGCTTCTCATCAGCATGAATCCAACGATGGGACTTCAAATGGGACTCTCTCAAGAATCTCTTATCACATTTCTCACAGGCGAATGGACGGGTATCACTATGTGAACGAGCATGTTCTGCGAGTAGTGAAGGGCGTGTGTATGCCTTCCCGCAACCTTCAACGGGGCACTCGTACTTCTTTGCTTTCTGGATAGCGGGCATGATGACGTTTTTGCTTCTCTGGTACCCCTTACTCAAGCAGCATACAGTGTACTGGTGTAAAACTTGTCCAATACGAGGCGAGGCTGCAGCCTTTGTTGACTTGTAGGAGTTATAAAGAGTATTGGGGCTGAATACTAGAGGTTGGGAGTTGGCCTAAATGTGGAGGCAAATTGACAAACCCTACTGTTGTCTCAGCGTCGACTATCACCACGCGCCCAGATTCGGCAGGAACCCCCCGGCCCGCACGCCAGTTCTAGGCCTCATCGCCAGCCACCGTAACAACATTATGGCGCATGGCACTCGTACAATCATGTCAAACTGCGCTTATTTTGGCTCAATTAGTGCTTTGCAGGGTTCTGGGCTATTTCAGCTGAACAAACCTACGTTTTCTGGGGTACTTTTTGGGCCCTGATTGTCCAATTACGGGTTCTGCGTGGTCACTGCTCGCGAGCCACTAAAAAGAGATGAGCAAATTGTGTGGGGTTTGAAAGATAAGGGGGGGGACTACTGCTGACTATCAATTGGCCAACGTGGGAATATTAGTCAAGGGAAATCTATAGCCACTCCTGGGCAGGGCGCTGCTGATTGTTTCTCATTAGTTGATGGCCCATGTGTTGAAAAAAAAAAAAAAAGTGGATGCACCTTAAGTGGGTGCGCCCTAGACTTCCGCATTGGGAAGTGTTGTCTTAATTCCCCAACATTGATTGTTTTGTCTGTCTGTTTCGCGAAAATCCGGGGTCACCTGATCCCCTGCAGAAAAATGAGCGCTCTCTCTCTCCTTATCCTTCCCCTTATCCTTCTCCCACCTTCCAGCGCACAACCCCCACCCAGGCACGTAGTTACAGGGCCCTTCAACAAAGGCGTTGGGGTCGCAATATACACTTGATCTTCCCATAGACAGATCCCAAGTGCGGGGAGTGGGTCCCCCCCAAGTGCAAGGATACACGTTATTATAAGGGGTCAAAAAGCCCTCTAGTTCGCACCGTCCATCATCGCGGGCAGGTTTTAGGCATCACCAGACTAAAATGAAGGGCCCCCCACCCCCCACCGGATTAACCTCCGCAATCACCCGCCTTGTGTCCCTGGAATAAACATGTCATTTTGCTGCTCGCCACTTGGGAATAAACAAAGTGGAACAATCTCCCCGGAAACACTCCCCCGGGCGTCACGCACACGGCGGCATCCCCAGGCCTCCAGAGTTTCTCCGGAGCTCAGCAGTTGTTCCGCGATCAAGTGATGATACGCGGACGTGTTTCCAAGCCCTCTCCGCGGCCCTGCTGGTGCGGGGAAGCGATCTACCTGAGCATAAATAGACACTGTAGTAGCACCACAGTAGATCTACTCCATTACCACGCCAAAAAAAAAAATCCCCCGTCTTCCAGTGCCCTCCTGAACCGCTGATTTGCACGCGCTGGCGACGTCTCTGGGGTGCATCGAACTCCGGACTGGGGCGCGCCGGTTACGTAATCATGAGCTGGGATTTGCAACGTTGCGGCCCCTCGCTGAGTGACCTCGAGGTGACCACCCAACGCCGCGCGCTGGGCATTGTTTAAAAGGAGTGCTTTTCCCTCTTCTTCTCTTCATCTGACCATCATCTCCCCGGTGCTCACCAAGTAACAACAAACAAACAAACAAACAAACAAACACAACACAATGTCCACTCTCGACGCAGCAGTGCAGCAGATTGTCAAGGACTTCACCCTGGACTCCCCAGAGCTCGAGACGCTCACAAACTACTTCATCGACCAGATGGAGCAGGGCCTCGCCTCACAGTCCGAAGAGCACTCCATGGGGCTGCCTATGATCCCAACATTCGTCACCAAGGTCCCTAACGGCCGTGAACAGGGTGTCTTCCTCGCCGCAGACCTCGGTGGAACAAACTTCCGTGTCTGCTCCGTGGAGCTCAGAGGAGACTCCACCTTCAAGCTCGAGCAGAGTAAGGCCAGAATCCCGGAGGATATGCTCGAGGCTGAGACCTCCCACGAGCTCTTTGCCTACTTGGCCAAGAAGATTGCCCTCTTCGTCAAGGCCTACCACGGTGCCGATGCCGCCAAGGAGGGAGGTGAGCGTTACAAACTCGGTTTTACCTTCTCGTACCCTGTCGACCAAACCTCGTTGGCCTCTGGTACTTTGATCAGATGGACCAAGGGTTTCAAAATCCAGGACACAGTGGGTAAGGACGTTGTTGCCCTCTTGCAAGATGAGCTCGATGCCATCAAGTGCCCAGTCCACGTTGTCGCCCTTGCCAATGACACCGTTGGTACTTTGCTCTCCCACGCCTACTCCACAGGTGCTTCTCCAAACGGTAAGCAGGGTGACCCAGTCATTGGTGCCATCTTTGGTACAGGTACAAACGGTTGTTACTTGGAGCCATTGGAGAACATCAAGAAGCTCGATGCCACATTTGCCCAGGACTTGAAGACCGCTGGTGTGACACACATGATTGTCAACACCGAGTGGGGTTCATTCGATAACGCATTGAAGTACTTGCCAACAACCATCTACGACGTGAACATTGACAAGATCTCTCCAAACCCAGGTTTCCACATGTTTGAGAAGCGTGTCTCTGGTATGTTCATGGGTGAGATTTTGAGACAGATCTTTGTTGAGTTGAACAGCAAAAACCTTCTCTTCACACAGTACCGTGAATACGACTCTCTCCCACACAGACTCAGAACACCATTCGAATTGGACTCTGAGGTGTTGTCCCACATTGAGATTGACGACTCCACCAAATTGAAAGAGACAGAGCTCTCATTACTCCAAGCACTCAGACTTCCAACCACAGAAGAGGAACGTCTTGCAATCCAACAACTTGTCCGTGCCATCTCTAGAAGATCAGCATACTTGGCCGCCGTCCCACTCGCCGCCATCCTCATCAAGACAAAGGCATTGGAGGGATACCACAAGGAGGTTGAGATTGGTGTTGATGGATCCGTTGTGGAGTACTACCCAGGTTTCAGATCCATGATTAGACATGCATTGGCCCTTTCCCCATTGGGTCCAGATGGTGAGAGAAAAGTCCATGTGAACATTGCAAAGGATGGTTCAGGTGTCGGTGCCGCCCTGTGTGCATCTACTGCCAAGTGAACTGACAACTCCCACCTCTTATTCATATCAATCCAAAAAGGAGGAAAAAAAGAAGACAGATGATTAGGGTTGAGGGGATGTACATCCACGGCTTTTTGGTTTTTTTTTATGACATGACAGACGATAGATCATTAATGACAACAAGTACTACTTCTCTTATGTTAATCCTTTGTTCTCTTTTCACATCCACAGTTGTTTTTTAAATATAATGAATCACGTTTAACAATGTACAAACTTGTAAGCTGCCTAGTGTCTTAGAATTCGGTGCTGGCGTTGGTGTCTCTGGCTTCTCGATGGTGATGACTTAGGCGAGTAACTTGCACTGGGCTGCTGTCTTTAGCGCTCTTTAAATCAAGCTACCTCCTCAATCAGCGATAATGCGGGTCTCAAAATCACAGTGCATAGATGAAATTGTTTCAAGATAATGCTTGATGTGTCAAATGGGCCAAATAATGACCTTTAAATCTCAAAAATAGCGAATTCTCAGAAAATAGAGTGATGTCATCCATATTGAGGTGTTTTGTTCTACTTCATCAAAAACACCAACTTTGTTCACAAATAACAGCATTTTTTCACAATTATGAACATACCAGTCGATTAAGAATCAAGTTATTCATATCCTCCCATTTTTCCCTTCCCCCAATCATGCGTGGTGGTGGAGTTCTTTGAATTTATTTCATGGTAAAAATGTATGTGGTCAAAAGGTTGAGGCTAGGGTTCGAATCGCGGCTCTAGCTCGTGCGCACGCCATGCAGGTTCGATTAACTCTTTCGTTATCCTATGGGAGTACTTTAAGGTTCAGCCCAAGACTCACGTATGCAAATGGTCTACAAATACAAAAGGAATACCAAAGTGTATACAAGAAAGTCTTCAATCATAACGTTCATTAGTTAGTTGTCAAGTATCTCACATCCACCAACCGGGATCATCTGAAATAAAGTCATCAGCATTTTCCTGTACAACACCATTACAATCTTCCAAAATCAAATATGGACAAGTTGAAGTAGAAAGCTTTTGCAAGTTCTTGAACCCCTTGAACATCAATCTGTAAACTGTCAAATCATCAGGATCCCCCTCAACAACACGACAATCTATCGTCATCTTGATCTCTTCAATGTTTGGTGATTCTGGGATTTGGAAGAGTTGTGTCTTTTGGAAAACGAGTGCTTGACCGAAATGAAGACGACGTCTCTTGGGGAGATTTTCAGGGGATGGTGGTGCCCGTGGATCTGATGGTTCAAATCTCGCATAAATGTTTCCAAGTTCAAGTTCAAGTTTTTGTAGGTGTTCAAACTTGAGTGAGTTGACAAGGGATATGGTTTTTTCGAAATGTGATCGAACATTGGTGATTCTCATTCTGAAATGTTTGATGTTTGGATATTGTTTACACAGTTGAGAAATTCCAGCATGTGGTGGTTCTCTGAAGTGTACTTCAAGCCTTCTCAACTTGGGCATGTCCCAAAGAGGGATATGCATATTGATAGTGGGTGCTAAACGACTGTGTTGAAGCTTGACCATGCGTTGAAGCCTAAGCTTTTCAACATTTGGCAACAACAGTGGTCTTTCCAAAGCTCGTACGTTCTCAAGTGGGAAGAAGTTGATATCATCACTGACGTCCAGTGGGGAAACAGTGATGTTTTTCAAGTTGTTGAGAATGCTTGTGTCTTCCAGTCTCCCAATAAAGGAAACCATAGCGTTGTGTAAATTCAATGTCTTCAGGTTCTTTAACACTGGATACAGGTCCTTCTCAAAATCATATGACTCAAAGAAATCAATGCCTGGTGTGCGAATGCCCATGAGTGTAGCCGCTTCGAGAGTTGGACAGTCAATATCGGAAAACTTTGGCATCATGACATATGCATCCAGTGTGATTCCCTTAAGGTTTCCTGATATGCCCTGGATAACTGGTGCTCTGAGTGGGGTATCATCTTCTCCTTCACTTGTGAGCTGTGGGATTGTGGCAAGGTTCATAGAGCATACTGTAGAGAGGTCATCAAGTTCGGGACAGGTATCAAGGGTCCTTAATGAGGCCAGCTGACCAGTCTTTCCATCAGAAGTTGGTCTTGTAAAGCTTATCCCCTTCACAGAGTAAGCACCACGGATACCCAGCTGTGAGTTCACGCTTAGTGTCAAGTTTTCCAGCTCCAGCGTTCTCCGTAGAGGCCCATCAGCAGCGGGATCAGAATACCACTCGCGGTATGAACTCTTCAAGCTCTGGAGAGATGTGAATGTCAAATAGGTCACATCAATACCATCTATGGAAACACACTTGCAATTCACAATAAAATTGGAGTAGAAATCAAAGACCGATTGTGGTGCCCAGCTGAACCTCACATCCGACACGGGATAGCCCCCATCTTTATGCACTGGTTTCTTACCAGTGACGGGATGGGATTGATTCACATAAAAAACGAATTGAGAGTATACGCCAATGAATGTGATGGGAACATTATAGATGGATGGAAGTTGTGCCAGTGAGAGTCGGGCCCTGCTCACGTAGGACCTCACCATTAGGTCACTCAATCCGTAGCGTTCCGCCTCGTTGAAAAAGAGACCCTGCATGGCCTCTGTGTAGATGTCTGCAGTCCAGAACACACGGCGCCCTGAAAGTGGTTCCATCACATTACTGATCATCCAGTCCAACTGGTCGTCTGGCTTGGGCATGTGCATGGAGTGGACCAGATACACGGCTTGTGCATGTCTCTCAACAGGGCCCGACGAGGCAGTAAGATGCACTGCTTTTGATTCTGGAGGGAGGAAGTCCGTGTAAGTGGGATTGTCTTCGCACTCTCCGTCGTGGAGGCACAGAGGTCTGAAGCGGGACGGGCTGATGTGGTTGTAGAGGAAGCTCTTGGTTGCCGCCAGGAAGTTGCAGAGGGTGTGGTAGTCCTCTATCTGCGCCACGACCTGGAAGACCAGCTCCTCTGGCAGGCTGAACAGCGGGAATTGGGAATCCATTGAGCCATCCGTTAGCGTTAGCGCCCTGGCGGCTCGTTCTGGTGGGTGAATTGGCAGCTGGGCGGGTGGCTGCCTCCCTTTATAAAGTGTTGATGTTTGGGTAGGAAGTTGGAAGTTGGAGCTTTGGCTGTTTGGCTGTACCGGTGTGTGTGCACGGTACGCGGCTTTGACTGGCCTAGACTTCCCTACCCGGAAGTTCTGCGTAAATACGAAGTATAGTATAAACGCGGAAAAAGTCCGCGGGCGCAGCAGATCTCGGTGGTGCGGCCCACGTTGTCTCCAAGTATCCATGAGACATATGCTATATATATGATATGCATAGTCTATACAGCACAAATACCTTTCGACCAACCATGTAGGATACGTTTTTCATATGCCCTCCTTTGACACTTTCGTTAAACCTGTCAGAAGAGCGAAAAGTAAACAGAGCCCAAGGACCCTGTTCAATCATCTGAGACAAAGGCTATTATAGTCTGAGATTCCCCGCCTAAGAGTGAATGGTATAGGGCTTTCCATTTTGTTGAAATCAGTGACCATTGTCACATGTCCACCAGTAATCGAAATGGACGCCTAAAGGTGTTGTCTTTGTATTATATTGGTGGAAGTTCGAAGGTTCACACATCGCCCGAACACGGCAGTGCACGGGGGTAAGCGGCGCCCACGTTCATCCAATTAATCTGCTTGGCTAACCGCACTGGAATTGATTGGTAAGTCCAAAGTAGTAATAATAGCATTCTATCACCTCTTAGAAGACTCTACGGCTTTAGTTAATCGCTGGGATAACAAGAGCCTTCCATTTTACGCGCGTAATTAGACGCGTCTCTCTCTCTTCGCTTTTCCATTGTCATGTAGTCTATTAACACCTTTCAAACCAAACAAGGGCGCAGTGAAAGCTAATCATGCAAGATTTCGGGAGACAATGAGTGATTTTAATGCTGATAGTGAGCCCTTTGACACCATGTCAGCTCTCAATAAGCAATCTTGCCGTGTACTCCCTCCTGGTCTTGTAGTCTTGGAGCGCCCATTGTTCAATGCTCATCGCCGGGGGTCACCGGATCACTCCTCTTTTGGGAGAGCCTTCTTCCATCCCTTTCGCCACCCAGTTACCCACGAACATCTACGAAGCACAAAAAGTTCCAAGGGAAGGGAAGTTACTAAATTGGAACAAAGAAGCATGTTCATGCCTTCTACATTTGAAAGAGACTTTCTGCGCTTCATGCATGGTGCATACAAGACTACAAGAACGGCTCCAGCGTTTCTCTTGTCACCTTGCACTGCCATGATTTTATTATCCAAGACTTTAACTATATAAGGAAGCCTCTTTCCCCCCACCTTGGGCTTCCACTTCAACCTTCCATGAGAGAGAGAGGGAGAGTCCACCAGTACTTCACGACAAGAACCCCATCAACAATGGCTGAACCACTGTACGACGAGGAGAAGGCCACCGCTACACCACCTCCACCGCAGTATCAGGAACAACAGGCACCAGCACCGTACTCCTTCACTCAGAAGCTCGCTGATGACCAACTCCCACCTGGAGTTGAACCATACCAAGACCTCTCTTTTTGGAAAAAGACATTGCTTTGGCTCGCTGTGATCTTTGTCCCACCTTTGGGAGTGTACATGAGACGTCGTACCGCTCCAGAATTCACCACCTGTTTGCTCTTGTGGATTTGTCTTGGTATTTTTGCTGCGCCATACTCTGCCTATGTTGTCTGCAAGTATCCATGATCCATATGAGCATGCTCTTGGGTTGATCTATCTGTCTTCTCCTGTGGCTTTGTGCTGGTGAAGTTGTCTCCAAGCACTCATATGATGACATGATCCATGTGCCTATACACTTCTCTTAATTTTTAATTCTCTTGGATATCTTTTTGTCACTTTATTCCAAGTCTTTCTAATCTTCTTGATGGTCTTGTTGTAGTTCAATTTGAAAGGAGACATAGAGAACCCCATAGCCCCTTGCTTTGGCAAGGGCCAGCACGTATGCAACATTTTGGCCAAGTTGGGCACTTTGTTGCCTTGGTTGGTTCTCAAAAGTTTCCATAGAGAACTCAGGGCCCACAAATTATGTAAAGGTCACTCTAAATGGCGACATTGTGTAACGTGGTACCATCAATTCCCTATTTTATAACCAGAAGAGGTGATTCCTGGTTACGAGCCCTGGGCCTGGCTCCCTCAGATTGCGAGAACAAAACAAAACAGCAGCACCAGAACGACAACAACCTCCTTTCCACAACTTGCGCAACCTACAATAACTACAAACTCGGACTTCCAAAAGCCCAAAACTATGGAGCAACTGTCATATAGAGGAGGACGAACACGAGACTCGCCGAAGTCATATACAGACAAACCATCTTCAGATTCCGCATACAGACCACGCAAGACATCACACCGCACGCCCATGTCGATACACAGGCTCATACACTCACTAAGGTGGCAAACCGTGGCGGTATCACTCATGATATGGTCCTTGGTGATAAATTTCTACGAACGGTCCACTGTGAGGAGGTCTATTCAGAGTTGTGATTGGTCCTCGTGGGAGCATTGGGAGAAGGGGGAACCTCATAGAGTGGCCATGTTTGCCGATCCACAGATCATGGATGACTATTCGTATCCCGGAAGACCAGCAGTTGTGAATTGGTTTGCAAGACAGTTGATTGACAATTATCATAAGAGGAACTATGAGCATGTGATGACTCTTTTGGATCCAGATACAACTGTGTTTCTGGGAGATTTGTTCGATGGGGGAAGAAACTGGGATGATTTGGATTGGTTCCAGGAGTTCAAGAGATTCAATGAGATATACTACAAGAGACCAAATAGAAGAACTATTATGTCACTTCCGGGAAACCATGATATTGGGTTTGGAGAAACAGTGAACGTGACAAGTTTAGAGAGATTCAGGGCAACTTTTGGTCCAACGTCTTCATTACACGACATCGGCAATCATACACTTGTTTTACTTGACACAATCTCATTATCAGATTTCAGCAATCCAAACGTCACAAGAGACCCTCGTGAAGTATTGGAGTCACTTGCCCCTATCACACTGGATGAGAAGCCAAGGATCTTGATGTCACATGTACCACTTTACAGATTCCCAGATAAGCAAACATGTGGACCTTTGCGTGAATCGAGCAAGAAATTCCCCATCATGAAGGGACTTCAATACCAGACGGTGATTGACTATGAATTGTCACAGGAGGTCTTATCCAAAGTTCGTCCACAGATTGTCTTCTCAGGTGATGATCATGATTATTGCCACGTTACACATCCATACAAATCACAAGGGAAGGACAAGACCGCTGATGAGATCACTGTAAAGTCATGCTCTATGAACATGGGGATTGAATACCCTGCTATCCAATTGCTTTCTCTCAACACACAGGATCCAACACAGAACACATTCAACTCACAGATCTGTTATCTTCCAGCTCCATACATGGCATTGAAGGCATACATCTTCACAGCTGTGCTCAACGCCCTTGCATTCTCATTGATCTTCCTCATGCCCAAACTATGGAACTCAGTATCAAACAAGGTTATCACGAAGATCTCTGGGTATACACATCAGTATGACATCCCGATTGCTAATCAGATGAAGACCACTGCTCCTGTGGATCTGGAGAGGGACTACGTGGCTTTGGTGAGTAATGGTATTGTCGTCACCATTGGTATTCTAGCGGTATTCTCTGTATTCTTTGGTGCTTTCTAGAATGTGATGGATAGCTTACAGGGTATATGACTTCACGTAGAAACTGGGATCTTGCTAAAAGGCCAGGGTGGCGTCGACTCTCTAGGCATGGGCTCGCGCTTGAGGGGGTCTGTCCTTTGCACTCCTGAGCCTGCGCACTCTTCACAGACATTGCACAAGCAAAACAACAGATTGAGGCTTGAAAATAACATATATAGATACAGAATCCTCCAATTAATAGAATTCTGGCGCAAAAAAAAAATGTGAATTTCTGTACTACGCGGGAAGGAAAAAAAATGCTTCCACTGAGAGTCGAACTCAGGATCGCTACATTACTAGTGTAGCGCCTTACCAGCTTGGCCATAGAAGCTTGTTACGGCCACTCACGGCCGATCTGCCACCGCGTGAGATCAGTGCTTACATAAGCAGCGCTAATACGACTACATAATATGTGAGATTGTTCATAGTATTTCTTTAACACCGCAATCTGATTATGTTGAAAAAGAAAATAAAAAAAAAGGGATTTTTGACCTATTTGAAACCGATAGGTTGGTCATAAACCTTCACAGATGATCAAAAACACTTCAAGGACTCCAAAGACACCCATTATGAGTGCTGTGGCCCCAATCTCGCCATGGTTGGGTGCTGCCTTTGTCGACGACGTCCGAGGTAAACACGGCTCACCAGGCAGCGAAAGCGGCTCAGAACTTTCTGAGAGTCACTCATCCGACGATGAATTCCAAACAGTCGACAAGAATGGTAAGCTTATCCGCCAACAAGCACCACAAGGTGCCCTAATCGCCCCTCCAGCGCAGCCAGCCCATCCACCCATTTCGTCCGTTCAAAACGGGGCCGCGAACGTCAGGGCTCGCAACCAAGCCTCCACATCCTCAAGACGAGGCATCACTCTCTCCAAGGAGATGGCCCAGGTCGTCAGACAGGAAAGAGAATTGTCAAAGATCCCAAGATCCACACAGCTTTTCTACACCGACTACCTCATGCAGCTCTCAGCTGCCGATGAGTCCGGTGAGAAGCAAACAGTTGTTGCTCAAATGAACAAACAGATCAAAGCCCTCCACGAATCTTTCTGCGTTGAGAATGGACTCTCTTTCCCAACCAGAGTCAAGGAGCTTAACTTTGAGAATCCGGCTCACAGACTGGCTCAAGGACTCGGATCTGTGGTCCTGAAGACCAATCTTGAGCGTGCCTCAGCACTTGGCAGATACCACCACTATCTCTGGAGTATCTCTCAGGACCACTGTTACATGCAGATCTCCGAGACAATGAGAAACACGATCAAGGAGGAAACCATTGAATACTTGATGGACCAGGAGTTTACATACTCCATCAAGACAAGCACTGGAACACATGGTCTCAAGAAAATTCAGGCCTCAGATGACAATGCTCATCTCATTGTTCTGGAGATCGCTTACAACACGCTTCGTATTGACTCCAACAGCAAGGCTCTTGAGATCGCACTACAGGGCCAATTGACCGAGTTTACTGATGTCCTCTCAATGTGCAACGACGTCAATCCACGCAGGGCTGAACATTTGCGTCCTCTGGTCCCAAACATCCACGTCTTCTCCGTCCTCATCAGATGGAAGGCTGACAGTCCAACCAGGCCATTCATGAACAGCAAGAAGCTCAATGAAGGAGTCCACCTTTCCCAGGTGACCCTCAAGGGACCTGGCTTTCACGTTTGAAGAATGTGAAATCTCACAATTGCTCTGGAGACAAGTTATCTGTGATTGTGAACATGAGGACGACGTCAGGGGTAT
>JAKUBT010000095.1:0-19613 GCA_030563305.1 Petasospora maesae
AAAAACACAAAAAAGGGTTTACCCCCCCCCCCCTCCCCCCCCGACCCGGGAACTTTCCCTCTTCCTAACTTCCATTGAGGCGACGGAGTCAGCATCCAACATCCAACGCTGTCTGGCTGTCTGCATGTCTATCAGCATCTGTATGAGAGAAGTCAGAACAAGGCAAAGCAATGAGCATAAGCGAGCCAAGAAGGGAAACACAGGAACACCACACAGCTCAGGGTTAAAATCTTGTGACCACCTATTAGATCTTTCGCCGTGGATGTTGTCTATGATTCTGTGATGGTGCTGTGTGTTTGTATGTCATGTGATAGACACCGGGGGGGCTGCCACTACTTACCAGTGTATGGATGGGAAAGTGAAGGTTCTAGAATTTACAGCTGGCAGTGGCGAGGTGTTCCCTCGGTTAGGAAGTGCCCTGGGGCATATAGGCTACCGTTCTACGTTGTTGGATCCAGTGGTACTGTACGTGTTCGGGCTCCCATGTGATCCTTGGTGCGACCGGCTTATGAAGGGATGATGTATGGGCATATTACACCAGTAGTTCAGTTTGTCATTAAAAAAGCCTGGTCATTACATTTGTCATTAATTAAATCCATTCATATCCTCTCATCCATCACCTCTATCTTACCTCCACCCCCCACCTCTTCATCTTACCTCGTAGTAAGTACACCCAACATTAAACAGGAACTTCAACCTTCTTCCCCAACTTCTTCAACTCCCCCTTTCTTGGAATTATCTCCTGATACCCAGCACACCAAACCTTGCTCTTTTCACAATTATGACAATGTGGTTTCCTCTCATCACACTTAATCCTGCGTCTTCGACACGTCAAACATCCAGTTCTTGTGCGTCTCTTCACACATTTGACATTGCCATTGACACCATTACCCATAGCACCACCAATGGAAGTTGGATGTGTTGAGGACTCATGTGTCCTTGGTGCCTGTGTGGTAGGGTCATATCCAGCGTAGACATACCCCTCACTCTGCAATCCCTGTGTCTGTGGATGGTAATACACAACTGTTCCCTGATGTGGAGGTGGTGGTGGTGGTGGTGGTGGTAATGGCGCCTGTACGTGTCCATGGACCACCTGTTGTACTTGTTGAGGATGTGGATGCTGATGTGGATGTCGATGGAGGTGTACTTGCACCGGTATAGAATGCTGTGGTGTCAAATATACCTCTCTCTGCAAATACGACACCTGTGGCGAGGACAACGATGGTCGTGTCGTCGTTGTGTATCCATGGTTATACTGAGTTGGATAATGCACCACATGTGTCACTGGATGTGGTGGAGAGCTCTTATGCCCCTGTGGCACCGAAGTAGGCCCCATTGCCTGATGTGAATCCATCAAGACATGTCTTGTACTTTCATACATCTGTGGAGAGGTGCTTCCAATCCTCGAAGGACGTGAATGTCCCATCAACTCCGAGATTGGAGGAAGACTGATGCTCTTGGATCTCGAGACCATGTCCATCATCAATGATTGTGAATCCAATGGACTCAGTGCTGCGTGTTCTTGTTTATGCTCGAACGAATGCCTCGTCTCAAACATAGTCCCGCCAGTGTTGTTGTTGTTGATGCTGGTGGTGGACCCAGTTGAGGGGCGACGTGGCTCGTCTGTGTATGAACTCACGCTGGAACGGTAGCTCTCGTATGAATAAACTACTGGGTTCGGTGATGAAGACGCTGAGCCGTCCTCTCTGTGTGTGAGTGGTGCGAGCTGCGTGATGCCAGGAAGCAAGGGCATGGCCATTGGTTGTGTATCCCTGTTGATGTTGATGATGAAGTGAGTGCTGATTGGTGAAAGTCACGGTGTATTCCTCCAGAGTAAAAAGTCCGACCAAGATCTCAAGAAGACAGATAAACGAGCCCTGAACCCAAGATGAGGAACCCCCGCTGCCTTTTATACCAAAAGCAGATCCAGGGACCTCCCAACCTTCGTGTACCCAAACCCCACCGAACACCGAAAGTTGCACACAACCCAAACAGCCATGAACTCTCGCAAGATTTCCCCTTCCCTTTTTCCCACAGCTGCAGCCAGACGCAACCAAATGCCGTCCGCTGCGGAGCACGAGTTGTGGCCGGGCACCCCCCCCCCCGCTACGCCGCAAATTATGCAACTTCATGCATTTAGAGCTTCTTGGGCAAAATCGCGTTTCCGACCTCGCGCCATACAAAAAATTGGTTCTGAGGTCAATTGGAGAGGGCCTCGAGACGCACTCGCTGGTTGAATTTTCCAACTTCCCTCTTGCATAAGCTCTCAAGGCCAGAGACCGCCACACAGGCGAGTGAAAGGCACAAAAAAAAACGTTTGGTAAACTGTATATACAGCATCTACATATATACCAAATTTTTGGCCACTCAATAAAGGTTTGAAGGGAAGTTATAGCCATTTATATGGTGAGACAGGGGGCTTAGAGGGGCCCCGAGCTGCAGCCTCATGCAACAGGTCAAGAACGAGCGACGCCAGCTTTTGATCAAGTTTCCCTCAAAACCCACCAAAGTGTGTGTCCCCCTACCGCGAATTCAATCTGGAAAATCGCCCTAGAAGCTTTATTGGGGCGCACGATTGATGGCTCATCCCGCAGCCTTATTCGGCATATTCATGCATGTTGCTGCGGGTAGCCTCGCGTGTTGGCCCTCCGCTGTGCATGTGCTGCAGGCGATGCATGCGTCTGTGGCTCCAGATGTGGACATGATGAGCTGCTCTGCTTGATGAGCTGCGGAAAGTTCCTTTTTGTATCTCTCTTTGAAGGGCCACGGCTGTGTACACTTTTCTAGCCCTCACCCGCGCAGTGTGGTCCACATAGATCTAGATGTTAGATGTTATGCCATATCAGTCCATCTATAGAGTCGTTTCTTTTTTAGCCTAACTTCTTCCCATACACAGATCTCCGAGCGCACTTTGGGACCCAGATATACACGCGCACCTCCTCCCAATTTCCCGATCCGGCAGCCCCAGTAGCCCAGAGTAGCCCAGAGTAGCCCATGGTTGGTAGCCCCAAATTTGACCACCGGCTGGCACCAAGATGTCTCTCAAGCGGGCTGGGGGTCCCGATCATGGTCCCCCCCTCCCCCTCCCTTGCAAGAAGACAGTTTTACCTTCGGCCTTCGCTTGTTTATTGAAAAAAATTATATATCGAAGCTTTTCTTTCGCTTGGATGCCTGTTCTTTAGACTCTGACCATCACACATTTAATTATGCTTTATTTACGGCACACTTCCCCCCTCCCTCTCCCTCTACACCTGAGAGTCAACCCACCATAATAACTCCCGTACGTCATGGACCATGGCACCAACCTCATCAACATCCATGTGACCTCTTTTTGGTGCGCACCCATTAAATTAGAGCGTTGAGAGGTATACATACATAACTTGCAACCGATGCAGGGCACCACACACAGGCTGTCAAGAAGTGCCCAACTTGTGTGGCAGATCTCAGGGAAGGGCTGGGCCCTCCCCCTCCCCCAACCTCCGCCGGGGGTAAGATGAAGATCTCCCTTCAGATCTCGGAGCCCTTTGGAAGTTAAAGAAGGCAGGGTGTTGAAGTGATAACTTTCAGCAGATAAACATAGGTGTAGTAGTAGTATATGGTAAAGACTGACGCGTAAGAAGGAGGCGTCCCTTGGATCTCCGGATTCTTTGGAAGTTAAGCCCGGAGATTAGGTGTATTATCACCATACAGATCTGTCATAAAGTGCATCAACCCTCCCTTCTCCCTTCTCCCCATACCTCTATCCCTTATCCTACACACCATCTACACACGAGTTATTGAAGACCCAACAACAACAAACAAACAAACATCGTACCTTGTACACGAGGCTGGATTACACGAATACTCCAATCAGGGTTGTAGTACGTGTGAAGTTCAGTGTTCATGCCCCGGTGCCTCCTCCGGGGTCTGAGGTCCTCAGATCTGATTAACCAGCTTTGCATAGTTGCATGAAATCTCTTAGCGCTCCCACCTCCTTGGCAGCTTTGTAGTCAGTTAAAACTACCACTACCACTACCACTACCACTAGTATAGAAGAGTAAGTTTATGAGGCACTTCAGTTAGTATATGATTGGGGGGATGTGCACGCGTCCGTGGTTTGTCTATGTCTTGGACATTGTTACTGTGTTGGTGCCGGTGATGGGTGTGGCGCGTCTCAAAATTCGACGCGTCAGGCCTTGTCTTACACATAAACACCACAGATTGGCGGTTGATGATCATTCCTAACCTTAGAAGTTAGGTTAGAGATAAAAGAAGCAGGATTAGCGTGACGTTCCCGGAACAACGAGGGACCATAAGTGCGTACAGAGAAGCATTTTTGGATAGACGAGCAAACATGTAGGATGCCCATCTATCATGAGGCACATGTTCCACTTGTACTTCTACTACTACTACTACTACTACTACTACTACTACTACTACTACTAAACTCTTACTATGTACCTACTAAGAAAGATATTTACGTACACGGAGACAACAACCCCCTTTTTTCCTTTTATGCAATCTTCCACACTTCCCAAGGGGGTCTAGAAGCCCAGGAGATGTTCCATCATGTATGTATGCCCTGGGGTGCCCTGTGGTCGATCCCTTTGCCCATCCAGGGTGTGGGTAGCCCGCCTCTCCTCCGATCTATCTTCTTGCGTCCGAGTGGATGATTGGGGAATCACCAAGCCTGCCAACAACTCCTCTCAGGATATAAGTCTGTGGTTGGTAATGTACTACTAGAATCAAGGCTAGAAGAAGTATACGCCCCGTTTATATCCACCGGGGGGAGGGGGGGGGGGGGGTAAACCCTATGATAGACAAGCGATAGTATAACCTTTCTAAACTGTGTCTTAAACCTTGTCGTGGAGGTTTACGCTTATAGTTGCTGTACACCAACTGTTATTATATATCTCGGCAGATGTACAGGTGTACAAGGTAGATGTGGGGTATAAAAAAAACAGCAAACGGTCAAAAATGAAGAGGTTATTATACCCATCGCGTGGTTATAAGTGGGTAGGACCTAGCTGTTGATCTTTGGTATGGGAGGTTTGTATGTACTCTTAGACAGAGATTGCAAGGACTAGACCCCATATACAAACAGTTGTCAGTAGTAGAAGTATAGTTGGGGTTTGTAGTGTTGAAAGCTAGGGGGAAGTGGGGGAGTGGCTCTATCAGGTTTTGCACCGGGATATCCTTGCTTGTTTGCCATCATGATTGACCATTGACCACTTTGGTGACGTGTATGATACACAGCCTATGCTGATACCTTGCCACTTACCACTACTTATCAGTACCACTACACACTATCACCACTTCATTTCACAATCTTGCTTGCTGCACAATAACAACAACGCCTTGGATCTGTGCCCGATAACCCTCAACAGAGCAAGAAGAGTTGTCGTGCGCCATGCCAGATGACGGTTATTCCGCCAATGCTGTTCAATACGGCCAAGATAGAGTTTCCCCCCCACTGAGATCCACTGAGATCCACTGAGATCCACTGCAATGTGGCATGTGCTAACTCCAAGGCACACATACTCTTATATATCTCCATTGTAACACCACTAAGATATAACTAGTAAAAGGCCCAGGTCACATGACACCACCAAACCCCCACAACCCCGCAAGCGACCTGGATGCGGACGAGCACAGAAAAACATCAATCCGCCTTCCACCGGGGGAGCAAAAGACACAAACCCCCCCCACCAGCGCAACCAAAAAAACATCCACCAGAACACCAAATCCAGGAAGGGACGGCAGCAGCTAAGGGATGGAACTCTATTTCCCCACCACTTGTATTGTACACCGTAGAATTTGCCTTCCCGCAAACTCGTGGAGCTGTGTGTGCGAGCAGGTGTTCTGTGGAGCCAGGCAGGTCACCCCCCGCCAGTCCAACGTCACCAGCTGAGGGGGGGTCCCTCCTTTCCTCCTTTCCTTCTTTTAACACAGAACACCGCGAGCTGAGGTCCAGGCCTTTTACCTCTACCACTTATCACTTACCGGTGTATGCGTATGTGTGTGTCCGTGTGTCGAGACGAGACGAGAAGAAGAGCCACTTACGAACCCGCATCATCATCAACTCACCAAGCCCCCCCAGTGACACCTGCAAACACATACATCCCACATCCCACATCCCACATCGCCTCCAAAGAAACAAGATGCACACACCCCGGCTATACACACCTATTCACCGATTAAGCCTCGGATAAACCTCCATCACAGAACGAAGCACGCCTGATGCCAGATACTGCGAATCGCCTGAGTTCCGGTGTGAAGACGCAGTGTTCGGGATGCCTGGTGCGATGGCCCATGGACTACGCAATTCCATCCAAACACTCTGGTGTGTGTGTGTGTGTGTGTGTATGTGGCTGGTGAGCTATCTAGCCTCTCCCTCGTTATTCCGGTATCTCTTCGTAACACAGATATACATACGTTGGTGACTTGGAGTACCAAAGAGAAGGGGTGTGTGTATGGCTGAGAAGAGTTCCGAGGCTCCGGGGTTTGGTGCTGAGGTGGTGCCGAGGCGGTGTGCATGTGCGTCTGTGCCTCTGGGCTCTTATATTCGTGTTTCTCCTTCAGTTCTTGCGGTCTAGTTTTTTTTCCTATGCAATTGGTTCATTAGTGGATAGATGAGTAGTGTTTATTAGTGTGGTATTGTTAGAGTAAACCATATATATATGTAGAGACAGTGTATATGTGAAAGAACCCATCTGCCGAGGATTTGAAAGTTCAAAGTTCCACCCCGGTGAGATCTCGCTAACGCCGCACCTCTCTGTATCGTATATCTCAAGGGAGTCACATCTCTTCTCCTCCTCATCCATCTCATCTTCTTCGCCAATCCCTACCCCGGTGGAGTCTGGAACAAACTTGACAGCTCACCTCTCGGCTTTTCTCTTTAGTAGTACATAGTGTATAAGTAGAGAGAAGAAGATCCGCAGACAACCGAAAGCATCCCAGCAGCACCAACCAGCAAGTGCCAGCCAGCATGTGCCAGCAAGTGCCAGCAGCCAGCGTTACGTCTGTCGGTGGCTGGGTCCACAAGCCACAAGAGTCAACAGCTGTCTCGACGTGCATGCCTCTAATTTCCGGCCCTCTATCTGCCCTTCTGCCCCTCTGCCCCAATACAACACATGGACATACAAACAAACCACTCTACTCCGACCCTCAGCTCTATTCACACCGAATTTCATCTCCATACACCACCAGTTAGAACACAAAAGATGATTTCACCAAGCGGGCGCCATAAATACCAGTTCTCCACATCATCTGTCCACATATAGTGCCAGCCCACCTCCGCAAACTGGGACTTGTGGGGGAGGGAGGGGGGTGGGGCTCTAGATCTCACATGAAATATACCCAATCCGCTACTGTCCGTGACTTTGTTAGTGGATCTGGAGCCATTTGGAGCTTGGAGCTTGGAGAGTACGAACCCGTCTTTATGTGCTTTGTATATGATGACTTGACAGACCAGTACATGGGACCATGAAGATCGTAAAATAAGATTCAAAAAGCAAGGAAGTTGATTGGTTGATGAAGTGTTGCTTGTGCTTGAGAGTTCCCTACTTACTCCTCTGGAGATTGTATGAAGAGAGATGAGAAAAGCACGGGCGCTCTCGGCCGAGAGAACCCATCACGTTACGTAATGCCTTATGTAAACACACACACACGCTTACATAACTTATTACATAACACTCGCGTGCGCGCTTTTCACCAGCTCGCGAACAAAGTGGAAGAACAACTCTCTCTATCTTCACAAGCAACAACGTCATCATCATCACCAAACACATCACCAAAAAGATATCACCGAACCCCCCTACCGCCATGCCGCCAAGCTCACAGGCCGACAAGAGGCAGTGGCCGGACATCATCGACGTGCCCGTGAACGACTGGGTCTTCACCAGGAACCAGCTCGAGCACTCCCCCTCGCTTACCGCCCATCGGTTCCAGAGAAGAGAAGAGGAGCTCAGATACTACCAGAAGCTATTCATCGTCGTTGAGCGGTTCAAACTCAAGAACATGATCATGTTTTCGACGTTGGTGTACATCCGCCGGTTTTTCCAACGGAGCGCCCTGGCTAATAACCCAACAGACTTGGCTACCGTGATCACATGTGCGTTCCTTGCCGCCAGAACAGCGGAGATCAACATCCCCATGGATCGATTGATCTCGAGACATGTGGAGTATACATTTGGTAACAAGATTAACAATTCGAGGAAGACTAAAGAGGGGTATACACTCAGGGATCAGATGCTGAAGCAGGAGATGGCAATCATGGAGAAACTCTGTTGTGATTTCATCTTGTTCAATCCATTCCTCACATACCTCCATGTGATGGCCAAGTTCAAATCAGAAGACGATAATCCATACGAGACAGAACAGACGAACGAAGTGGCGAAATTTTGGTTCCACATGACTTATGATCCAAAAGTTGTCTCAATGTTATATCCACATACTCAAATCCATCATCCAAGACCAATGATTTACGAATATGAAAACCGAGTCATTATCTTTGCCAAATCAGACTTGATCCTTCTGTACTCATTACAAACCGTGGCATACATGTCCCTCATATACTCAGCTACGAAGGTCGAATTGGTGTTCCCAAGGGATTACTTCAAAGCTAGAGGTGTACGTATTGACAGAAGCACATTTGAAAGTTTTTGGGAATACGTCGCTACAAACGTTCCGACATCTTCTGGACATCCAACTTTTGAACAATACCTCTATACAATCCGTCACAATGAGAGCCTTTTCACCGATCACGTTGATAATTCAAAGAAAGTCGAACAGGTCTCCGACAGGGAGAAATCTGGTGCATTCACCCCATTGTACAAATCAGGTCATTCAACTCCTGCACATACCACTCATGATCCATTACATCACAAGAAGATCTCTCCAAAGGTCACATTGCCAGGTTCTGCGACGAAACCAATTGGTGCATTGTCGACTCCAAAGCATTCAGTGCCGATTTCAATGCCAATGCCTATGCCTATGCCTATGCCACCAATCCGGGCACTTCCAAAGAGCAAAACTTTCTCGATGAATAATGATAAGGATAAGGTCAAGGCTAAGGTTTCGTTGAGTAAGGATGCAGTCAAGGAGATTAAGGAGACTGTGAAGGAGAGCAGTGAGACTGTTAAGAAGCTTGTTGTTAAGGATGTGACTAAGGAGTCTGTCAGGGAACCAGTCAAGGAACCAGTCAAGGGGCCAGTCAAAGAAAGTGTGAAGGAGCCTATCAAAGAACCTATCAAATCCCCTGTGAAGGACACCAAGGAGCCAGTGAGAGACAAGATTAAAAAACCAATTAACAACAGATATGAACCAAGAGTTCCAATCCAACTGAAAGGTGAAGAGCCAAGAAGAAATAAATCTCCAGAAGATAAACGTCCATGGAGTGGCACACCAAAGCAACTGGACATCACCAATCAGATCATCTCAAGCACTGTTCCAAAGAGGGAATCATCATCATCACCATCCTCATCAACACTAACGACAGAGAGAGACCGTAAGAAAGACGTTCCTCCAATCAAACCAGACACGAAGAGAGAGGCATTGTTCGCACATGGTGATGGACCAAAACCAAACTTGAGTCTCTTATCAAAGAAGGAATCCACTGCTCTTGAACATGCCTCAACAAAGCCATCTAGCAAGTTTCCACCAAAGGCTCAAAGACCCCCGATCGTCCTACCACAAGAGGCACCGGCGAACCTTTCACCAAAATCTCCAAAAGTCGAAATCATGAAACCACAAGAGGTAAACATCCCATCTTCCTCATCCAAGCCTCCAATCATCAAACCTATGGGAGTGCCAGAAAAGCAACCACAGCGTCGTAACTCCAACGTCAAATCCACAGTCTCCAAACCTGACACCACTCCATCAGACTCTAGAAGACCTACACCCACAAGATCAAGCACCAAGAGATCCAGCTCTGAGATGGATGATTCATCACCACCACCTTCATCTTCATTATCATCCTCAACGATCACTCCATCGGAAACAACACCAAGAAAGCGGTCTATCACCAACGTGAGTGAACAACCTCCATATAAATACAGAACGGGATCCCCATCCAGAACAAACACATTAGAATCTGAGATGAATGAGGAGAGCATCATGCAGAAATGGGAAGAGGTGAAGATGGATTTGGAGGTGTTAGTTCCAAGGTCTAGTGATGATGATGTTGGTTTGATGTCTGAGTATGACTCGTCGAAGATGTTGAGTGTGAAGCCTGGTGAGCACCCTGAGCTGGGATACATCTGGAAGAAGTATTGGAAGGATTGAGGGAGTCGAAGAGAAGAGGGGGAATGAACTGTATAGCTATTTTTAATGATGTTTATGAACAATACTGAACCGTGTGGTGTTGTAGTCGTGCCTTGAACTATGCTGGAGAGGGTGTATACACAGGTGAAGGGTTATCTAGAAATCATATATGCATTGAAAGAAAGAGCCATTATATAAAACATGTAACAAAAGGTCATTATAAACAAATACAAACACAGAGACATCTCCATCTCCTGTAGTAAACGCACCATCGAACGTCAGAAAGAAACAAAAACAAAAATCATCATCATCATCATCGTCATCATCATAAACCCAATCCCCAAATCTCTAAAATTCTCCACACCATCTCAATCATACTGGCCCACTCATCACAATTCAGAACATCTTCTCATAACTAATGATACCGTCCCCAATAACACTAGCCCTCAACACAGTTCTTGATGGCTTTCTCGTAGCCAACCTAACACCATCACTAACACTCCTCGACACATCACTCTTCACACCACTCCTCTGTTGCTCTTCCATCTCCCTCGTGGCCAATTGTTCGAAGTATTGCTTCTTAGAACGAACACTGGACATCTCTGGCTCCATACGTGGTGTGTGTGGTGGTGGATCCATAAGCATCACAACTTCAGTCATCTCAGGGCTCATCGCACCTTGTGAGAAACATGACGCAGTGGATGATGTTGATGTGATTCGGGACTTTGAAGGCGTTTGTGGGAGGTGTGATTCATTGATGTGATTCAACACGTTTGATTGTGTTGGTGGAGTGGTACTGTTCATCGTTGTTGTACTTGTCTGTGTCTTCTTTGGAGATGAGAGCTTGTCGTTTGTGTGTTCAGGCATGGATACACTTCTTCGACTTATGGACGATCCAAAGCCCGAGCATAGCCTGTTGTAGATCCTCACAAACTCCTCAGAGACATCAACGTATCGTGTTTGATCACCCCTAGTGGATGCTCTCTTCTCCAATAGTGCGATCTTGGAAATCATTTGCTTATGCTCTGCTGGTGTTATCGTTGACGAGGTGTTCTCACCTGATGCAGATGTGGTACTGGTAGAGGTGGTAGTACCCACTTTAATTGAGGCATCAACGTCGGCCTTTGTGATCTTCTTCTGGAATCTGTAACTCTTCATGAGCACGGTGAGCATCTCTGATAGATTCTCCCTCTTCAACTCCTTCACTTTGCTCTTAACGAGTGGGGAAGTTGCACTGTCCGGTGGGATGATGTTCTTCTCCTTCAACTCCGTGATATTTGGCCGTTTCTGCAACTCCTTAGCGAGTGAGTCTCTTCTGAACGAGCGTTGCAATTGGTTCAGCACCAGCACATGTGAGGTGTTCGCCAACAGTGCCACGTTCTGGACGGGGAGGATGTGTCTTGCGTACAGATCTCTGACTGCTGGCCGGAGCTCTGAGATGCGGATGCCGATCCTGTTGCGGACGTAGAAGAACTTGGAGCGCATGATGTATCTCTCTCTGGCAACTTCTCTGAGCCTGTGGCAGGTCTGTGCCAATGCGTTCAACTCTGGTTCATCCAGGAAGACCAGCACTTTGAAGAGCAGCTCCAGGGGAAGCTCCAAAAGGCGGAACGGCGCCGTGAAATGTGCGTTCACGTCCTCCGGGAAGTTCGTGGTGAGGAAGTCCATCCGGTGCTTGATTTTCTGGTGAAATTGGTGCTTTTTTGTTGGTGTCTTGTTGGTGTTTTGCGGCTGTTGTTGATGGTGGTTGTTGGCTGTTCCGATTTGTTTTGATTTCGGAAGGAGCGCCGCCCCGCGCCCGCCTCTTGTAAAAAAAACTGTGCGAAAACACCCGAATGCGGAAATACTTGATTGGGGGGCCGTTGTTTTGACACATCCGGGCTGCATATTCTCTTTGAATTTGGGTTATTTGGGGCATTTTTGGCATTTTTTGGCGGGGAAAGTTGGTGTTTATTGGTGGATATTACAAGGTAATGCTCCTACTTTTATCCTCAAGATCTAGCCTCTGTAATCGACTATGTGCCTAAAAAACGGACACCACCAACCACCGACGATCAGAACTGCCACTGATTCCCCCCCGACCGCACATCCACCATCAATTAGCGTTGCAACCATCGAGAAAACTTTTCCACCTCTCTTGTCCAACCCTATGATATATAAATACCTCACAATATACATATTAAAACAAACAGCCATGGAGAGAGCAGGATTCTGCGGCCCGCACGAGACCTTCCACCCACCACCACCCACCGAGGATGGTTGTCTCTCCCCCCTCCGCCTGGGTCCCAGAGAAGAGCTATGGACCACCACCACAAGCGGACTATCCGTACGACTATGCAGCCATGTGAAGAGATACACACCTATGGGACTCACACTAGAGCAACTCCGGGAGAAAGAGGAGATTAGACTGAGAACGAGGGAGATGTTGGAAGAGGCGGAGGAGAAGGTGGATAAGGCACAGAGGGAGAAGTTGGAGAAGAAGAAAAAGAAGATACTAGACTTTGAGGCGTTTAGAAGATACTTGAAAGATGAGAATGAAGTTAGTAATGGTGAACTTGAGGAGGATGAAGAGTTCGAAGAGGTGGAAGACCAGATTTGTCAACAGAGTCTTCCTCTTAGGCTGCTCAAGAGCACTATAGACTGGATCACTGATACTGATGAAGAAGATGACGATGAAGAGCAGGAAGAAGAGGATGAGGAAGAGGAAGAAGAGACTGCAGAACACATTGACATGGATCGTATTGTGGAAGTCGCTATACACCACATCGAACAGGCAGAGCAGGAGATTCTAGACGATGGAACAGACCTGATGCTCCGGAGACTACACTCTCAACGAGACAGCGACGTTGAACGCTCCTTCTCTTTCCTCAACGCTGACGCTTCGGGGGAGACTGACAGAATTATCACTGGAGCAGAAGTAACCACACATCATACTATCACAAATGACGAACTTTGGGCTATTAATCCATGGCTGGAGAGATCCTAAATGCACCATTCTCCTCATTGTGCCGTGAACCCGCGGAGTTCCGTGTGCATGCCCTTTCTCTAATTCCCGCCCCCTTTAATGCAAGCAAGATCTACTACGTATTCCTATATCCAGCAATAAAGGTCATGCATGAATGACCCTGTATCTGTAGATCTGGAAGGTTTCAACCGTTCCATTGCTTCTTCCCCTACTAAATCCAACATAAATCTCTCAAACGCAAATCTCCGGGGGGACAGAAAATGACCAGAACTTCTCCTAAACTTCCCCTAAACCTCTCCAAAATTCGTCTATATAAAGGGGTGAAGTCCCCCGAAACTTTCATCCCTTCTCCCACTCACTTTCTTGCACCTTCAGTATCACTACAGCTCCAAACTTCAGAGATACTAGCACTACAAACACAGCTACAAACCCCACACAACCGACTCCCACTGTTACTAGCACCTCCACTACTAACAGCACACACTACTACTACTACTACTACTAACAGCACACACTACTAACTACTACTAACAATGGGATACCACACCAGATCTGGAAACAAGCGTACCTTGGAAGAGGATGACACCATTGCCCCACAAACCGATGTGACTGTCTACGCAGACGTCTTGGAAAGGGCCCGTCCCGCCAATGCTCCTCCAAAGAAGATCAGACTCACCAAGAAGCAGCAAAGAATCGCTGATGAGTTGGCAGCAGAAGAGGCAAGATTGGAGGAGATGAAGCAGAAGGTGAGAAAGTTGTGTCCCAACAAGATCGAGAACGTTGTTGAAGTGAGAAACTTCCTCAAAGGTGTGCTCCTGGGAGAGGGTCTCTTCAGCGAGAACAAGCTCCAGAAGTTCCATGACACTTACCACAACCCTGCTATCAAGCACCAACGTGAATTTGAGTGCTACTCCTACAAACAATGGTACGAGTTTGCTGAAGCGTGGAAGAAGGCCTTCCACAAGTACAACTTGTGGGCATTCATGGACATCGACGCAGACCAGTACGGACTCGTCTACGATAATGTCGAGGACTTTGACTACATCGACACGATGCTTGCCTTTGCCATCATCACACAGGTGCACTTCCCGCTCTTCCAGAAATTCTACGAGGAGATCAAATTCTGGAAGAAATTGGAGAAGAAGAGAAGCATGGCATACTTCGTGTTTGGATTCATCAACTTCAAAGTGAACAGTCTCCAGAAGGAGGTTGCCACCACCATCAGTTCCTACTACGTTGACCCTAAGCTCAAGCCACACCACGGACACCTCGTGAAGAACTACGTTCAACCACCTGGATTACCTAAGACCCACCACATTCTCTTCCGTCGTCAAGATACTCCAACGAAAGAGTGGGTCCGCATCTGTCGTATCCGTGCAGAGATCTCGTCCCGTGAGTGTGAGAATGAGCTCAATAACCTCCAGAGCGAGTTGTACCACGGCTTCCCCTTCTATAACCAGAGATTCATGCACATCCCTGCGTTTGGTCTCAAATCCCTCAGAATGGGGGACTCTCAGTCATACCCTGAACAATGGGGGCCAAGGGGGATGGAGATATTGGACAGACTTGCTGATTACTCCGTTAGAGAGAACTTTTATGTTCAGAAGTGGGATCAGTGCACCATTAGAGGTCCAAGAGGTCCTGCTCCAATGGTACTGCCTACTCCTACCCACTCCCCTGAGTCCTCTCCTGACACCTCTGATCCTGAGACATCAGATGATTCTGATGAAACGGTCACAGATCTTGAGGAAGATGATACACCTGAGGAAGCAGATGTGGATATGATGGAGTGAAGTAAGATGTATTAGTTAGTTTGAATTTCCCTATATAAACCAGAGACTGTTAAAAGCCACCCATAAAAAAGAGGTCTCCGTTGCTTTCCGGTGCAAGAACTGTTAAAAGCCAATATAAAAAGAGGTTCTTTGTTTGTTACTGATCTCTGTAGAGCCCCTACAAATACCAGTACTACCAGTACTACCAGTAGCACCAGTAGCCCCCCAACAGCCAACCAGATCCCAGATCCCACCAAAAAAAAACAGGATCTGGCGTAGACCCTGAATGCACCCAACTTGCCCCTAATTCAGAAGTTACAAGGCTCTCCATACTCCAGAACGCATGACCACACCGCCAATCAACTGGTTTCTACTACTAGTAAAAGGGAAGTTAACGCTGGGGGTTTCGGCCGAAAGAGCCCCTGGCACGTGACCCGAAGACCCGCAGATCCGCCTATTTCCGGGATCACGGAGTTAACGATAGGATCAACACTTTTTAAAGGTCACATATTTAGTTGAATTAGGGGGAAATAGGGGGTTAGGATTAGGGGGAATTAGGGGGAATTAGGGGGAATAGGGGCTCCAAATCTCAAGTATATAAAGGGTAGGAAGTTCCCACTTTTCTTGAAACTTTCTAGCGTCCTACCACACACTATTCTACACCACACTCATCTGCTCTTCTCCTACTACTAACGACTACTACTAACGACTACAACGACTACAACGACTACAACGACTACTAACAGAATCAAACACCCACTACTAACCCCTACCACAGCTATGTCCCCATCAGCAACCCTGCAAGACCTCCTGGAGGCCATTGACGTTATCGAGGGCGCCACCTGCCTGGTCGACGCTGGCCGCAAGCCACACGAGATCGCACTTGATGATGTCTTGAGATATGCCTCTGAGCAGCCTATGCAGTTTGAAGAAGATGAGGAGATGACAGAGGATGAGAAGAAGGAAGAAGAAGAAGTTGAGAAGATTGAGGACGATGAGGATGATGAGTTCATTACTCCAATGCGTCCATCTAGGGACAGATCCATCCACTACACCACAAACTCACAGGGACAACTCGTGATTGTGGAGAACAACCACAGACAGTTCAAGACGATTGGTAAGATGTCCAAAGTGTCACAGAGGGAGTTCAACCCTGTCCCAATCGCCGACTATGTGATGCAAGATTGGGTGAAGACCACCAACAAGGAAACGGTCCCTATCAACTACCTCGTCTCCGGACATCCACATGAGGACTACATCACCCAGCTTGTCGAAGGTGAAGAGGCCTCAGATGATCACAAGTTGGGTCCACTCTCAGAGTGTGAAGATATCCCCGTTGTCTCCTTACCTAAGATCGTGTCCGAAGTGAGAGACTCCGCACTCATGAAGGACCTAATCGACTCCCCTATCCTCCGTAACACCCTTTGTGCCAAGTATCCAACAGACTCGCTCGAAGTTGTGTGCAAGAAGGGGTTCGCCCACATCAAGAAGCGCAAACAGGCAAATACCAAGTCTAAGAAGAAATACCTCAAGAAGACGAAGCAGACGGTGTTCCATGCGTATGAGATGTATCACTGGCCACGTGTGAGATCCCTGATGCTCCTGTTGATAAAACAGTTGCAACTCACACCTCTGCTCCATGACGACTTCTTCACATACGGTGCGAAGTACGATAATCCTGAGGAGTTCCTGTATGCCGATGACTACATCTCCCACCTCATCATAGCATGTATCCATTCCCCTGATCTTTTTGCTGGAGATCGTGACTTGGAGCTAGAGATGTGGACCGATTTGGGAGAGTCTGGAAACAAGACACTCAGCGTCATTGAGACAATGGACCATTGGTTCGAGAAATATAACCAACAGACCTCCAAATTGGCCATGGAAGGTACCAAGATCAAGAACCAATGCCTGATGGGTAAACCATCCCCAATGTCCAGCATGAATGTGTTGGCTCCACATAGAGGTCATGTGAGAATCATGAAGAGATTCGTATCCAGAGACGTGCTCAGTGGGACTGAGAACATACTTGATCCTGACTGGTGTGGGATGATGGTAAACATCACAGAGGAGAGCATCAGTGAGGAGGAGGAGAAGATTGAAAACCTCATGGAAATTGCGGAGGTGGATGATAAAGAGGATTTGTGTGGTTTGGGAAGTGAGCGTATTGCGGAGTTGTTTACGTTGGAGAAACCGGTACAGTTGGCCATTTTGGAGTTGTTGAAGATTTGGTCTAGGGAGAGCTACTTCAACGATGAATTGGACATCTGTACTGCTTGATTTATTCACTTATTTATCTATTTATTCATGAGCCATTTTATATAAGCCTACTAAACTGTTGTAATAAGTGGAAAGTATGCGAGTGTGTGTGGTATATAAGCACAAGCAGCCATACCCTCCACCCACAACTGCCCCCCAGCTCCAGCCCTCCCCAGATCTCGGAAAAAAAACAGGATCTGGCGTAGACCCTGAAACCCCACTTGGCACGTGACACTCAGAAGTTACCCCCTTAACCCCCCTTAACCCCCCTTAATGACCGTAGATCATCACTAAAAGTTCCACGAGATTCCACCCCTTATCGAGATCCCAGAAAAGGAAGAAATCGAGGGGAAAAAGTCCGGTCACGTGACTTGAAGACCCTTAGATCCGCCTATTTCCGACGGGGTGTAACATGGAGATCAACACTTTAAAGGGTCACACTTCTCATTGATAGGGGTTAGGAGTTAGGAGTTAGGAGTTAGGGGGGAATAAGGGGGTTACCCTCCAAGATCTCAGGTATATAAAGGGTGGGAAGTTCCCACTTTCTGAAAAAATTGGAGTTTCTTACCACACACTACTCCACTAACTCTTCTCTGCACCCTACTAACAACTACAACTGCTGATATCGAGACCTAACACAATGTCTGCTCTCCTCCACAAGAAGCATATCTTCCAAAAACCCCCGACAGAGGCCACGATGCCCTGTAGGGCGCACACTGTGAAGCCTCCTTCCCCTTGTGAGGTCCCATACTCCAAGGATGCCTGTGTCCCCCTCACACAGAAGCGTTTCTCCAACGACAGAACCAAGTTCTACACCACAAACTCCCATGGAAACGTGGTTGAGGTATCTAACCCTAAAATCCAGTTCAAGACCTGTTTCAAGTTCAGTAAGAGAGAAGATAGAGATGAAGAAGGACCTCGTCCTCGTACTGCAGGGTTGAAGTTGGACTGCTCTGGAGAATACACCCAGATCCCACCACTTAAAGAAGGTACACACCGCAGCATACGACTCGTGAGCGTGTGTAAGAAGATGGTTGAGTCTAAGACACACAAAGAGGCCATGGAGGACGATATGTGTGACTATCTGGTCTACAGAGTCTCCACACAGCGTAAAGTGCGTGGAGAACACCACTTCTACAAGCCCTTGGCTAAGCTTGAGCAGAACGCAGAACTTGCACATATGGCCAAATTCACCTATTTCCACGTGTATAAGCCACATGAGTGGAGCAGATTGAAATCTGTGATGATGGAGATTGTGAGATGTTACCAACTTGAAGGTATCTTGAAGGACAGCGTTGATGGGTATTCCCACTCCTTCACAAACAAGGCGGACTTCATCGTTGCTGACAACTTGCTCAGTTTCACCATTTTGTCATTAGTGCACTTTGCCATCTTCAAGAAGAGAACAGACGAGTTAAAGTTCTGGAAGCAATTCTCACAGAGCTCACAAAAGACCAAGTTTGTGATCCAATACCTGGACAACACCGCATTGGAACTGATGTCCCGTTGTGGTGGCGGTAAGCTCGCCATGGATAAGATCATCCAGCACCATTTCCCTGAACTTGACAGATTCGACGAGTTGGCCACCATGGACTGCTACTCCAACGTCTTGATAAAATGCTATACCAAGTCTCAAACCATCGAGGAAGCCAACTCTGAGTCTTCAAGGTGGGATAAGACCATCTACTCAAAGGTTAAGAAGTACTATCAAAGAGAGTACAACATCTACAAATCTCTCCAGGCTTCAATAGAGAGCTACGAAGTTGCTAATTCTACTGCAAGTGATGAGTTCTGCTTTGACTTTGGTCCTGATGAAGAGGAATACGCAGAGTCCTTGAAACAACGTGATACTTTGGTCAAGAGGAACTTCTATGCTGATCCAGAGGACTATACCAACATCCCGCTGTTCAAGATGTTCTAGAGTGGGGTTGTGTATATGACTACGACTTTAATGATACTGACTTTATGAACTAACGACTATTTGTAGAAGCATACTACTTACAATTAGTAGTATCTAGATGCTTTCATATCTTCTAGATCCTTTTGGTAGTGTACCTGAGCTTGATTTTTGGTGAGTGAGTGAGTGAGTGCGAGCTGATTGGTGGCCACAGCTAGACAGAAAAATAGGGCGGAGGGCTGTTCCCGCTCTTGGATGGCACCACCAGGGACCAGTAAAATAAACAGACAACTATCCCTCTCAATTCTCCACATCAAAGACGTCATACGCAAAGTGATCAAAGGCGTCAACGAGGGGAACCCCCAGAGTGTGCAACGAACCCCCACGATCCAGGGCGCAATCCATAGTGTGCACACATGCGACTATCTATTACAACTCACAACCGCTTTTGAGATGGCTGGATCAATCAAGTCAATCT